>CAVNYN010235084.1:0-24914 GCA_963692815.1 Nyctanthes arbor-tristis
CCCCCCCCCCCCCCCCCACAGGGCAGTTAAAAAAAAAAAAAAAGGCATATGCAAACCTCCAAACATTGGTCTAGGAGTTCCTGACACCTTCTATATTCACCACTTCTGTAATATCCAACAGCAAGCAGGTAAAGCTTCTCTCTCTTTTGCAATGGACTACTATTGCTAGTTAAGGAAGCTGTCAGCAAATCGGATGTTTTCACTTATTGCTTTGATATAGTAAATATATTCATAAACCAGAGTTGAAAAAGATCGGAAGAGCACACGTTCACAGAACCAATCCTTCAAGTTAGGACAAGAAGGTAAACTCAAAAGGAAAAACATCTCAAGAAGAATAATTTCAAAAATCAACAAAGCCCACCCCTGTCCCTTAAATAAGTAAATAAATAAAGGTCACGGTAATCATACTTAAATTAAAGTGCCTCTGGACTAATCAGGGAAGGTTCCTGAGAGAGATAATATCTCAACAAATTGTGCTTTATGCAATAACGAAAAAACTTACAAGAACTGCAATCATTTGTCATTCAAAAATACTATTACCGATTTCTATAAACATTGAAACGTAGAAGATATTTTAAAGCAGGGATTAGATATTTCCAGATTTTTACCATCAACCATGGCCATCCCGCGTTGCACATCCTCTGGATGTTTGGAATGGACAAGAGCCCAAGACAAGCGCATAATGCTTTCACTCTTCCTTTCATCAGAATCATCTTCTGAGGCTTGTGCAACTTCTCTCTCACAGCCCTGCAAGTGACGCAGAAGGATATTAGCAATTGGGAACAAGATAGTTAAAGAGTGAGAAACGACATTGCATTATGAACAGTTCAACTGATAGATCAATAATATCCTGAATAATAAGCCAAACATTTTACAGGTTTCGACTCCCAAGAGTTTTAAAATATTTAACACTTCTGAACCAGTGTCTCAAGGCAATAGATTATGACTAATCTGAGAATAAGAAACCTTCCCATAGTTTGCCAGTAGCTATACCGATGAATACTGGATCTTTAACAGTGATGCCAGGTCTTTCTATAGATTATGTGTCAAGATGTGCTGACTCATCAATTTAGGACCTTATGATGGTAAATTAAATTTTGATCTGTTATCTAGGAAGTAGGAACCATCTCATCATCTGAATAATCCTTAACTACATTTCCTCATTTTATTAACCATCTCATCATCTGTATAATCCTTAAATAAGTAGCTCTACAAGCAATTCAGACAATTGAGAAATATTTTTTAAGATATCCAGCAATTTTATTTAGCAAAAACCTCTGAATCTTGTAAGTATAGAAATATCATCTTAAATACATTTATGCTGTAAGTAGAAAAGACTCGTACTTTTCAGGCCCAAGCTCTAGAAGCTGTGCTCAAAAATCGCTACTGTTGGTTCAAGAATAAAATTATTGAATGAGCAGTTGTTGAAATTATAATGTGTTTTGAAAAAGAAAATCAAACACCCTCTAACTTCTGGTACACTTTGAAGAATTTAAAATGACTATGTTGGCGTGCCACAAAAATAAAGCCTAAAAATTATAAAGTAGTCTTCAATTAAAAGTCAAAAAAAGACTTCATAAATTTTAGTAAATTAATTAAAAAAAAAAAAGATGTGGATAACTTTATGCTTGTTTGATTCCCATTATTTTCTCACATTATAATTTTACCTACCACTGATTTGACAGCTGCTCAATTACAACCACATATTTCAAACTTTTTTTACATTTTCAATACACATTCTACCCCCCTTCTCATTATAATTTCTCCAAATTGAACAAATAATGAGAATCAAACAAATTGTTTGTTGGCTCATTCCACGGTCCAAAAATTTATTCATGTGGAGGACCATGGTGTTCGTTAGAAATCCACTTTCATCCTTTCTCAAAGTATGCAATTTTATCCCGAGAAAATAATGCTTTACATTGTTGTGGATTCAAATCATCCATCCCAGCAGCCTTTGGGATTATAATGCGTTTTGAAAAAGAGAATCAAACACCCTCTAACTTCTGGTACACTTTGAAGAATTTAAAATGCCTATGTAGGCGTGCCACGAAAATAAAGCCTAAAAATCATAAAGTAGTTTTCAATTAAAAGTAAAATAAGACTTCATAAATTTTAGTAAATTTAAAAATTTAATTTAAAAAAAAAAGGAAGTTTAACCATCAACTGTGGAAAACTTTGTTAGCTCATTCCACAGTCCAAAAATTTATTCATGTGGAGGACCATGGTGTTCCTTAGAAATCCACTTTCATCCTTTCTCAACGTATGCAATTTTACCCCGAGAAAATAACGCTTTACATTGTTGTGGACTCAAATCATCCATTCCAGCAGCCTTTGGGAGTTGGATACAACCAATCCTCAAGAATCATTCAGGAACTAGATGAGAATTATACTAGCCTTCAGAATACCTAACAAAAGGCATAACCAGTACCTAAAATACAATCCAAATAGGCTCACAAAATCATTTGACAAAACCTCAAGATCCTCCTAAGGTTGGAACCTTTTTTGCAACCTGAGTTCAAACTGTTGTCCTCCCATGCAGCTCTAAAATTCTCCAGAACTCAAACCTCAAAACCATATAAAAACTAACAAAAACATGCATGCCCATTTCAGAAGGAGCCAATTATGAATCCCACCAATTAAATCCACCTTTAATTAACACATAGTAGCTTAATTTTGGCCTGTGAAAATGCATGATCAGGTGCTCAGACAATTTTATGAAAGTTCTGACGGATCAATCAACCCAAGAGAAATTAAAACCCATCAAAACTGCAAATATTAAATCCAGACGCTATTAAAATAAACATCAACTTACTCAAGCAAAAAAGCCCCATTCCACCTTTTCACATCACATTCAATTTCCATTACTTAGGTCGTTATAATTTGATCGGATCCAACTTCACTAAAAGAGTACAGGGAAAGAGGGAGGGTGTGAATAGATATGCTTACGTGTATGACGTCGGGAGTGGACCAAGGGATGTGGTCGCCTCCGCTGAAGAAGTTGGTGACGGACTCGAAGAATTGAGAAACCTGCGCCTCCATAAAGAGACAAAAATGAATCCACGAAACGGAAACCGTGAATTTTACGTTTTACATCTATAATAAATAAATAAATATTAAATAAATAAAATAGTATATCCATTTATACACAAGTTTTATAGGGAAGGAGAGTAGCCCATTACATGGCACCCCCTGATTAGGAGGTACTTGGAGGGTAGGGAGACTACCCCTCTCTATAGCACAACTCGTTTATACATGGGCTATGACTTTTTGTTACAAAATTCCGGAGGTTTTTCAACATTTTTTGTAATGTTGTATATATGTTCCTTCCCCTCTTTTTCATCCTCTTCCTCAATTTCTTTTCTCATTTTTACTTTATTTTTCAATTGCTTTTAATTTCTCTTCAAAATCATATATTTCTTTCTATCATTGCTTCTACTTAAGGTCAAGTTCACCGTTAAAATTGTATACTAGTTAAGTTAATGAGTATTTAAAATTTGTCTAGCTATACATGGCAATATGTATGTGTTATTAGTTTAATTAAATTCTATTTCATTAAATTATTGAACTTAGTATCTATTTTTTTTTAGAACATTGAATTTAGGATATTTTGATACTTGGATTAATGTGGTTCAAACAAATGTTACAGTTGTTAGATATTTACATTTTGGGTGTGAGGTTCTGGGTTAGGATAAATATATTCCCATTAGTATTTATTTTACTATCAGATCTTACGGCAAAAAGCGATGTATATTTTGTATTGTTCAAAATTCAATTGTGTTTTTTCAATTTGTTGCAAATTAATGGGTATGGTTTAGCGGGTTATTGGTGCATCTAGTCCCTAAACGTTGTCCCTTTTTTGTATATTGCTCTTAGGGGTAGAAATTTTAGTACTGAAGTCCCAAAATATTATATTATTCAATGCTATTGGTCCATTTGGATTGCTTCCATTCAAAATGACCATTAAATCTTATTCTTCGTTTGGTAATCAAATTTATTGATAATAATTTTTTGACTTTATAAAATAGTATGGAAACGATTAAAATATTGAACAGTGACGCATTGAAAACAAAATCAAGGGTAATTGACAGTCTACGAGCTTTTTTTTGGATGATGTTATCCCTTAAGTGTAATTCTCAAATGTCAACAATTTCAAATTTAATTTTTAGATCGCCATTGAAAAGAGGACACTGTTAAAAAAGTTGTTAGTAAAGGGTTGTTGTTTTTATAGTTATTTTTTAATATTTTAATTGGTTAGCTACTATTTTGTCTTAGTGAGACGTATTAATAAGTGCTTTATTAAATTGTTTAATCTCTCCATACTAGTAGTTTATTATGTGTTTTATTATGTTAAAATATTTATTTATCTTTAATTTGTTTATTTGTTATAGGATGAAGGACAAAATTGAAAAGATTCAATAATTGACGTACTTTGCAATAATTTTGGAGCATAGGGACTAAGGCGGCAAATACCAAAATCTAAAGGGCTGAAAAGAAAGAAACAGAAGATGCAGTGCGGGTGCACTGTCTGATGAGTGCACCTATCCTAATGTTGCTGATTTCGGCAGAATGTGCAGGGTAAGCGCCCTTCTAATCAGTGCACCCGTCCTAGCCCCTACACGCGAGATTCTCTTTATTTTCCCTAGTTTTTCTAGAACTCTCTTTCCATTGTAGCTTTTTGTATACGATTTTTACTCATTCTCTTAGAGTTTTTAGACCCTATATAGGGGGGTCAAGTCTTAGGAATAGATACACAACTCCAGATATAACTCCATACACAACTTCATATTATTTTATTTTACAACAAAGACAAAGTTCATGAAGGCTAACTTCTTTCTTCATCTGGTTTAAAGGGATGTTGTTGCTACTTCTTGCTTTTAATTAATTAATTTTAGTGACGTTTCTTACTTTTTTGTGAAATTGACTGTGTTATTCTATTTTTCATGTTTATGAATATTGATTGTTTGATCTAGTTAGGCCTACTACGTTGAATGATTAATATCCCATCGCTAGAGTTGGGAATTCAATTATTAATTGTTAGTCTGATAACTCTCAAGTAGCAACTAATGTTCGTTAATTATTATGGATAGCACAACCTAAATTAAATAGATCAAACTTACAGATTTATTGCTTAGATTAACTTATTTTCTTAATTTTTCATGCAATCATTATTCTAAATCTAGAGATTTTATTCTAGATTATCCAAATGATTAGGTCTAATTGAAGAGTTTATTTTGATTAGATATACTTGGGGCAAATTCAAGTAGCAGAACTTATTGTTCCATATAGTTGATAGTTTTATAAGTATGAACAACGTTACCATTGATTACTATCTTTCATGTGAAGTGCACAACTGAACTAAGAACTGGAGTTAACATTAAAGTTTTTATTTTTTTTTTACTTCTACTTGTGTTTTCATTGTTTTTATTACACAAATCCCCCCATTTTCACTAGTGGACACGGAACATTTGGATTTATCCAACGTTCTCTGTGATTTGACCCATGCTCTCTACTTCTACAAGTTACTTTTAATTTTAGTAGAGTAAGGTATTTATTATTTTGGCGCATTCAACATGTGACCAACAATATGCTTTTCATAAATTTTGCTACAAAGAACGAATAAAATTTAATGGTCATTTGGATGTATTTAATCTGAAATGACCTGTAGCACCAAATGATATATGTTTTAGGACTTTAATACCAAACTTTCCACATTTAGGATCAATATGCAAAACGAGACAATGTTTAGGAACAAAACGCACTAATTACCCATTATTATTTTTAATATATAACCTTTATATATATAATAAGAGAATGGTGGCTTTTCCCGCTTATTTTCTAGCTCTGTAAGATTTTTGACTCTATAAGATTCCTGGTGACATCATTTAATTTCTTTTTTGTACTTTTTTTATCTTTTTGTTTTTCTGAGATTGTTACACTAATTTATTAAATAACATTCACTAATTTATTAAATAATATTCACTTTTTCCTTTATTAACCCATATATGATATTCAATTCACGGTGATTTCTTTAATCAAATATTTTGAAGTAGGAATCTGTCACTTATCAAACCGAACATGAAATTAATTGGGAGTTTTATTTCAAAAAAATCACATAATAATTTGTATGATTTGAAAACACAAGCATAGCAGGTCTCTAAACTAATAAATTTCTAAAAATCTGTACCTTAGTTGTAAATATATATATATATAAATATAATAAGAGAATAGTGGTTTTTTCGGCTCATTTTCTGGCTCTGTAAGATTTTTGTAATTATAAAATTTCTAGTGACATCATTTAATTCTTTTTTTGTACTTTTTTTTTATCTTTTTGTTTTTTTGAGATTGTTACACTAATTTATTAAATAATATTCACTTTTTCCTTTATTAACCTATATCCGATCCTCAATTCACGGTGGTTTCTTTAACCAAATATTTTGAATTAGGGATTTGTCACTTATCAAACCGAACACGAAATTAATTGGGAGTTCTATTTTAAAAAAAATCACATAGTAATTTTTATGATTCGAAAACACAAGCATAGCACGTTTCTAAACTAATAAATTTCTAAAAATCTATAACTTTAATTGTAGATTTCAATTTTTAATAATTTTTGAAGAAATTTTTATATGGTTATTGTAGTGCAATAATCAAATTGATTTTTTAAATTATAGTACTCCAATTTGCAGATTCTATGATTAAATTGGAACATTTTGATAATTTCCTATGAAACAATTTAAGTCTTACCTTGTTTGGAGTTAGATTATTTATTTGAGAGATTGACCGAATGTTGATACGATTGTATTGTAATAATTAACTGTTGTTGTAATTCAAACAAGTGTTACAGTAGTTATGTTTTTCACATTCTAAACAAGAGGTTTTGGGTTGGAACACACACGCCCTTCCCCTTCCCTATACCCACTGTATCAAAAAAAAGAAGATTTAACTGGTACAAAAATTTTACCGACAAATAAATTCAAATATAATAGAATGATTAAAAAAATTTATGTCTCATAATGTTAATATGACTTAACTAGATGTATTAATAATTTATATTAACTTTTTGTATAAAAATTCATTAACATTTGTTATTAGAGTAATTATAGGGAGAAATATTTATTTGACATGAATAACTGATATTGGTTCCCCTCCCGTCCCCTATACGCACTGTGTAAAATAATGAATTAACTGATACAAAAAGTGTTACCGACAAATAAGTCTAAATATGATAGAATGATTATAAGAATTTATGTCTCATAATGCTAATATATGACTCACCTGACTGTATTAATAATTTATTAATTTTTTGTATAAAAATCCAATGATATTTGTTATTACAGTAATTTTACGTAGACATATTTATCTGATATGAATAATTGATATTTGTTAGTTGGCAAACGTGAATTGATTGTTTATATATAATTGGTGAATTTAAAGGCATACAATAATCTATTATATGGTTGACAACTAAACATGTCACTTTTTCATACCAGATAAATATGTCTCTCTAAAATTACTATGGTTATTATTACTTTTAGATCCAATGCAACGCATGGGTTGCACCAATGAGAATTCTAGTAATAATAACAAGGGAAAAGTTAGGAGATGTGAATTGAACATTAGACTTAAAGTATTGTAAACTCTCTTAGATAGCACTAGACCAATTGAGTCTTGGCAATTAACCATTATTTTAAACCCTTTATAGATTTATTAAAAGCATGAACACGCGACCTACTTAATTTAATTTACTAATTAACAGGTGTTGAGTATTGCTGATAGTATTACCTCCATCCAATAAAGATGGTCAAATATTTGTTTTCGTCGGTCTCAAAATATTGACTACTTTTCTTTTAAATAAAAATAAAAATGTGGTTGAAATAATAAATTTTTTATGCATCCTTATTTAATACTTCCTCTGTCCAATAAAAATAGTTTTAGTTTCCTTTTTTATTTATCTTAAATTATTGTCCGCTTTTGTTAGTTAATTTTTAAATTTTCTTATGCGTCTCTATTTAATGTATGTTGATATTAATAAACAAGAACTAATAAAATTAAATAAAAATTAAATGAATGAGTATATTAGGGAAAAATGTTCATAAATTCCATTTTTTTCAAGAACATTAATTGTACTTTCTTAGACTATGTGAAAAATAATATATGACTACTTTTATGAGACAGAGAGAGTATATATGCATTGTCATTAATCAATAAAATAGAATTATTATTTTTTTGAACAATAAAATAGAATTATTAAACTAAAATAATTAATTAATAAATAAAAGAGATATAATAATAGGAAAATAATCACAAATACACATTCACATTTTATTCATAGAATTAATTAAGACCATGTAAAATGGGCCAGTTAAAAGCCCATTAATCCAAAAATAGCGGCAACGCGGTGGTGGACGGAGTTACTACGCAACACAGAGGGAGCGGTAGGTTTTTGATTTGTAGGCTTCGTTAAGTTCGTCTGCGGAGTGCAATTAACCATCCCACCAAAAAAATCGCAAAGCCTATTGCCCCCAGTTCGTATTGCAGGGATTCTTCTTCCTATCTGACGCACTTTCATTGTTAGATCGTTTCAGAAAATTCGTAATGACGGCCATCGTACCAATTCCCAGCGACTCCTTTAAGCTAGGCTTTATTGGGGCCGGAAAAATGGCTGAGAGCATTGCAAGAGGTGTAGTCAGATCAGGTTTGTTGCCTGCTTCGCAGATTAGAACTGCACATCTTGGTTCTGCTCGTCGTACTTCTTTTGAGTCTTTTGGTGTTAAAGTCCTAGACCACAATAGTCAGGTATCCACTATCCTCTTTTTTCCTTCTATATTCGCATGTATGGCCATTTCCCTGTGTCTGTGCATATGTAATTTCCAGTATATTTCTTAATTTTATAGTTTTATGTCCAACTATGCGACTTAGATTGGAGTTCTGGTTTTTGTGTAAACACTTTTGTTCTATATGTTCTACACATGGAATGTACTTATAAAATCTATGCATATGTAATTTCTCAAAATGGTCTTCTCAATTTTTATGGCTTCTATGTCCAAGTATGCAACTTAGGTTGGAGTTCTTCTCTTAATGCAACTGTCAAGTATCAACTCCACTTCTGTTCTATGTGTTCTACACATGGGATGTATTTATAAAATCTTAGAATAGGAAACTGAAATCTCATGACAGGTGGAATGCCACTGTACTCTATTCTATGCGCACATAAATTTGTGGCTGTATAATTTCTAATTGAATATGTCATTGTAGATTATTCTATTTTCAGCAGCGATTTCTTAGAAATTCCTCCAAGTTCATTTCAAGATAAGGTTATGGAATGCATTGTTGTTACATGCAATTCTAAACACTAAGCTAAGAGAGGTATGCTAGGAAGCAATCTCTCTGAGCAACTCAACGAAACACAAATATATGTGCGTAGTCCCAGAGAATGAACTTTTGTCTATCATGTGTTTGTTGATATTCACTGCTGGAATTGGATTAGTTGCTAAAAGACATCTAAGGGTATGTATGATTTTGATTTTGTCAAAAGAGATTAATATGTGATTGAAAAGTAATCCAGGTAGATGTACAAAATGAACTTTTTAAAGAATGTGTCGTTGATAATGGAAGTTGCAAAGAATTGATTTAAGAATCAATTTCATACCAGGCCTAAATCTTATTCTCTGTAGTTTAATACTAATATTGTTCTGATCAGTAGTTAAATTAGGTGGATGGCTTTTGAAAATTCTAATATAATCTGCAATTCTGAATTTACCTACTGTCATGCAATGTACAATCATGGATGATCTTATTTGACACATTGCATGCTCGTAGCTCTATCATGTTTCACTTTGGATAATCTCCATACGCTAATGGTAGTAAACTTGTGACAGATCTTGTCACTGGGATATAAGGTTCTTTTCTTTTGAACAAGAATGTTAAAATTTTGATTACATAATTCAGAAATATTATCTTGTCCTGCACATGGCTTGATTTCTTTTCATTTGCCTTCTTTGACTCAAAGGCAGGTAGTTGAAGATAGTGATGTGGTCATATTCTCTGTGAAACCTCAAGTTGGTACTACCCAATGCCTGGGAGATTTCCCATTTTTTTTTCCGGTTTTTATTTTCTTTTTTCCTTTCCCATTTCATTTATTTGAGTCTCTGTTGCGAGCTTAATCATTTTATATATTGAGGCTTTGACGTTATTTTGCTGCTATGTTTAGTGGAAAACTATTTAGATTCTTTCTTCTCGTTTTAATTGAGCTATTGAAATGCAAATAAATGAACAGTTCATGTGAAGTGATCTGTTGTACAAGTAACTTGGTGGCTATTCTAGTGCCTTAGCAATGTGGTATGAATTCGACAGGATCAATATATACTAACAACAGTTCGATATCATTTTTCTTCTTCTCTCTAATTCCCATGGTTTGTTTATAAAAGGGGTAGTTTTCGGAGCTAAAGGAGAAATAATCCTATAGAGATTTAAAAATTGACTGCATCTCTCCCAGTTTCTGGGTTTAGCATCATTGTAATTTCTAAACTACCATTTAATGTGTGATACTTGATAAACATGCCACCTTACTCCGGAAGCTCTAGAGCTAGAGTATTCCAATATGTCTCTAGGCTACTTACTGAGCATGCAAGATGGGAACACTTACCGAGATGCTCATAAGAAAATTTGAAACTAAATGTTCGAATAACTTCCAGCAGAACTTTTGCTTCTGGATCCCTTTTCATCCTTTTAGGGATTTTTCAATTGAACCTTGTAGAAGAAAATGTCTTAATATGTTGCTTTGTGTACTATACTGTTCTCTTGATGCCCGGCATATTTGCAGTTAAAGGCGTGGTGCTGGAGTTGAGGTCACTCCTTGCAGTGAAGCAGCTATTGGTGTCTGTTGTTGCTGGAGTTATACTGAAAGATCTGCAGGTTTGTTGCAAATGATTGCCTTTTCAAGTAATGTTAATTTTGTTGTTATGTATTATCTTTGAGGCTAAATGTTTTTGTTATCTGTTGTCTGCTCTTTCTTATTTCCATGTTTTATCAAAAGTCGATAACTTTCCTCCATATTCTGTATTTTCAGAGAAATTTGGTTATCTTTTACCTTTTTTTGAATAAATTTTTGTTCCTACGAATGCCATCTCCGAGTCACTTAACTCATGCCATTAATGTTACGCTTCCTTTTCCCAGGAATGGGCTGGTCATAGTCGATTTATTAGAGTTATGCCTAACACCCCAGCGGCTGTCGGCAACGCGGCATCTGGTATACTAGTTCCTCTCTGTCCTGTACCCAGTCCTTCGTGAATGCCAAATATTACTTAATGACTTTAATTTTAAATATCATAATAGACTTGCACATACATTCCTTATTGTTATTGTTAAACAGAATGGGAAAAATATAACAGACCACCTCAATTTGTAATTTCCATCTCCTTGTAGCTTTGGGATACCTTTTCCATAAGTACCATTTACTCATACTTTTCCCTGCGAACCTCAACTCGCTTTCCCAGATTTATTTCGAGATTTTCTTTTCTTGCACTGTATGCATGTTTAATCCACTTTCAAATGTGTTATGAAGACGTGTGTGTGTGTGTGTGTTGACAAACTAATTCTATTTTAAAATAGAATCTGTTCAAACTAATTACATCCACATATTTGATAGGGCCAACTTGCTCTGAATAAATCTTAACCACTTGTTCTCACAAAATCTAGTTCTATGTTTAAACAAAAAAGTAGTTTGTGAATATGTAGAATGTAACATTTTGTCTCAGGTTTACTGATCCAATTATATGTACATAGTTATCAGCCTGGGTGCTGCAGCTACGAAGGATGATGGAGAATTGATTTCCAAGTTATTTGGAGCTATTGGTAAGGTGTGGACAGCTGATGAGAAACTGTTTGATGCAATTACTGGCCTGAGGTATTCTTTGTTTCCTTCATGTTTCACTTTTGGGCAGAAAATTATTAATGCAAAATTTTTGGCTTATCTCTGACATAGTTAACTTGTCACGTTTGCCACCCACCCAGCCTATGTACAAGATTTACTTTCTGGGAAGGAAAAAGATTATGCTAATTTTGCCTCTTTTTCTTGCCCCGGAATGTTCAGTGGTAGTGGACCAGCTTACATATTTTTAGCGATAGAAGCTTTGGCTGATGGTGGAGTGGCTGCCGGTCTCCCAAGGGATCTTGCACTTGGTCTAGCTTCTCAAACTGTAAGGCAGTATACGTGCTTAATCAATCATGATATGGACATATTTCTGTGTAAACTACTTCCTGTTGCATCTTAGCGGTAGGAAATTGCTTGAAGGCAATATCTTTTCTTTTTGTGTTCTTTGCAGATTTAAACTTGAATTCTTGAAATATTTTGAACCACCTCAGCTAAGTCCTCAAACTCTTATGAGGGATGACAAACTTATTTCTTCATATTACATTCCATGTGCCTCTGCACTTGTATACTAGACTAGAATCAATTTTTCCTTCCTGCTCTTCACCCCCATCAAATTCTTGTATCCAGGACATATGTCTGTTCTGGCTCAAAAATTACTTTTTTTTACCTCACTCATTTCCAAATTCCAGTTGTACATTTTCCAAATAAAATAATCTTATGATATTTTGTTGTGTCCCGAGGCATCAAAACTTCATCCAGCCCCAACTATTGAATTGTTACAGGTATTGGGAGCAGCATCCATGGCAGTTAATACGGGGAAACATCCAGGTCAGCTAAAAGATGATGTTGCATCTCCTGGAGGGACAACTATAATGGGCATTCATGAGCTGGAGAAATCTGGTTTTCGGGGAATTTTGATGAATGCAGTTCTTGCTGCCAGCAAGCGTAGTCAAGAACTTTCTAACAACTAGTTTGTCATTCAAATTCAATGGATTGGTCATGTGGCTGGCAACTGTAAGAAAATTGTTGCCCCATCTCATTTCCCTTTGGTTCTTCCTGTTTTGTTTCTTCTCTTGTGCAGGATGTTGAGGTTTCAAGGAACTGAACTGTTCATGTTGGTAGTTAATAAAATCAGAGAATCGTTTACTGCAGGTTTCTTATGTTATTTCCCTTCTGTTTTGAAATCGAAACAGAAAAAGGGTTCTCATTGAGGTGATAAAGCAAACATCTTGAGGTTCACCTGATCTTGAAATACATCGATGAATGATGATGATGATATTGCGCTCCATAAATTCAAGGACTTGTAACCATTCCATTTTTTGACATTCGCTAGGTGAAGTAAAATAATTGAAGATATATGATGATGCATTTGCCTTAATTGTTTAATTTCAATCTCTTAGTAAAAACAATAGATGGGAGAGCACATACTGTTATGTTACTTTAAATTACATTATCGATATAATATATGGATGGATGGATTCAACTCACAATTATTAACCGCACACAGAGGAACAAGCGAAAGTATGGAACTGGACAGTTTTAAGTGGCAGATGGAGGAGGCGGAGATGCATGGTCGGCCGGATTCGTTGGATTCATTGCGTAAAAGGTTTGGATAACAGTTAAACAAAGAAGAAAAGTGGTAGCCAGTAAGGCAATGACACTCCATGGACTGCGGAAATAAGTGTGAATCAATTCTGCTATCCGTGTTTTTCTCTTGCTGTTACAGTGCTCCTCGATTTCCCTTTTAACCTGTTTGAACAAACAATCAACGGATCCCCAATTGTCAATATCCTTGATTACTTGCACAACTTCTTCGTCACTGTTGAGGGTGCTGAAGAGTATCTTCTTCTCTCGCAGTTCCTTGGCATCTTCAGGTTTCACAATCAGTGATTTCAAGAAACTAATAAATGTCATCATTGGTGTCCGAAGGTTGCTCGATCGAGACGCTTCGTATGCAGTTATATTTGCTAAAAGTTGCGGCGAAAACTCATCGAGAAACCCAACAGGGAGTTGAAGTTCCCCAGACCACAAGGAGGAGTTGAACTTGATATCCATCAAACAATACGAACTGGGTTTGAAGGAGATGCCTTTTGCTTTGAGTTCAGTAACTGAACGAAATTGGTGATCTACACGACGCTCTTCCGATCTCTTCGCTACGATGCTCAGAAAGAATCTGGTTGATGTTTTCCCCAGCATCGCCATCCTCTTTTTTCAATACATAGCTGGTAAAGAGAGTCCAGAAAGTGAAACGGTTGAGTTTTAAATTCTCTTATTGGCTGCTGGGGATGGCTTTCTCCAAATCTTATAGCGCATGTGAACTTGTAAAGTAACTTGGATCCTTCTTCTTTGTTGTTGGTGTATATTAAATCGATCAAGAGCTTCAAAACCCCAAATGGAATTTGATTCTCGAGTAAAAACATGTCCGTCAATGCAAACCATCCGGTTAGTCCAAATTGCCGTACAAAGGGCTTTAGTCTCTTATCATCTTGTTCCAAGCGGAGTTGAACGAGATAAATTGCTAAACATGCGTCTAGAAACATCATTTCAGCTAGTTGTTCATCGTTATATTTATTGGTAGTATCTTGATCAGAGTAACAACTTCTAACCTGGTCAATCACTTGAAAGATCCTGCTGTAGAAGGCTTCTCTAGTTAGTCCGCTTTCTGAGACAAGAATTGATACGATCTCAGGCTTAAAGTCCTCTGTTGCACGGAGGTGTGGCGAACCATGGTGATAAGGACCAAATGAAACCATCCTCGGAGCTTATATATCTTCTTTCTGCTCCTTCCTTAGAAGATGTCGGGGCACCCTGTGTATTTGGGGGCCACCAAAGTATTGCTGGGTAACAACTTGATCATCTTCTCCTGGAATTGAGATTTTACATTCTTGGATAAGCAAGCAAGGAGCCGCTTCCTCAATTTCCCTGCCTTTCCCTGCTGAGGGTTCTCCCATTGCAATCAAGAACCGAAAATCCCAATTGCTTAAAGCTAGCTACGTGACCCGATATCATACAACCATATATGGTAGGCGTAGCTTTTGTTAGCGGGTGGGGGATGGTGGGCCCCCAAATTGGAACTTTTTTTTTCTACCTCATAAAAAAAATTGTTTTTTTGCCCTGTGTACTGTATGATTCACCCTTCCGATAATGCATAGAAGTTGTTCGTGCAATTTAATCCTCAGTGATTCCCATTTTACTTGTTAATTAGTTTTGCGAGATGGCTTAATTTCACGCTTGAAGCTACAGATTCCATCTTGTTTTTCACTGTTTCTTTCCCTCTCCTTATGCATTGGTATTGGATATTCTTTGCCTTCCTCCATCTGTTCTTCATTCTGTCCTTTTCCTCTACTCCTCCTATGGCCTTGCACTCAGCACTTTACTCCCGTCCATTTCCGAATTTATGTTCCTCTCTTGCTTTGCCTTGTTCATCCTTTGATATTCGAGATTGATCTTTTATTCTTCTAAAGAACAAATAATCAAGAACATTAATTGTCACGTCCTCATTATTTTTCCATAAATGAATAAGTTGTTTCCTTGTAGGATGGCAGAAGCTCTTGTCATTTCAAAATAGTTAAAGTGATAACAAGTGACGTGACGTGCTATTTCAATAAGTTTTTAATATTTTCATAAATCTCATTGAGATATTTCTTTTAATTTCCCCTTCTTTTCCTAGATTTATATTAAAAGAAGTTTACTAAATTTTTTTGTATTTGTGAAACTTACTTAGGTTAATTTGGCCATATGACTCATGAATGTTTTTAAGTTAAATATCAAAGCAAGTATTCACGATCAATTATGTAAAAACCATTTTATTGCTTAACTTAACCGAACAAAGGATTGGGAAGCCTCTACATCAAAAAATGAGGCTCTCAATCTTAAACAAATTTTTTTCTTACATCATTACACTCTATGCCATGTTTTCTCCTTATATATATATATCCATACATATACTTGTTCTACCATCTTCGCTTTCTTACTAGGCTATTACATTAGGTAAGAAACAATGGTTTGTCTTCCCAAACTTTATCATATTGAAGAAGTATGTGGGTGTATGTACAAAAGACACTAAATTCATATGTTGTCCCCAAGTACATAAGGAACATCGGTGCATCCTCATAATAAGCCCATATATCGGTTTCTATTACATGCATGATCTCACTTGCATCCTGAGAAAGTCTCCACTCTTCAGCTTGCTTTTCATGGATCCTTTGATTTATCATCTATAAAAAATGTAGTTAAACACTAAGTGAGTACAAGTTACCCCGTGAGTAACACAATATTTAGGTTGCCACAAAGCTATAAAATCATTTCACTTCAGAAGTTCAAAAGACACAAATATACATAAGTCTTTTTGAATGCATTATAAGACCCAAACAGTAGAACTACCTACTAACCGTAGAGCGCATTAATGCCTTCCAAATGCTAAGTTTGGCCATGGCAATACAATAGTAAGTGGATCCACAATTAATCCTGGTTGACCCTTACCAAAGTTTCAAACAAATTACATTATCAATTCAAATCAAACACCACACTAGTCTTTCTTATCCCAAGATCACTGGATAAGTCATATTGTGGGAACAATTCAAGGTAATTCCATAGTAAACGGGTAGGGCAATGCTAGTGATTTATATACAAGAAAACAAATCCATTCATTATCATGATATGACACTAAAACAATTGCTCTTTCTTTTTAAAACATATGCATGCCAATAGAACCCAAGTATTGATTACTCACCTTACTCTTGCTTCTTGAAAGATTATTGAATGTTTGTGGGTGAAAAGATACTTTCAAATCCTTGTATTTTCTTCAAGCAAAGTAGCTCCTTAAGTAGGGATTTAATATGTATATGAAGAGGGCTTGTTTGAGAGACCAAGAGAGTGTTTTTGGAATTTTTTGAGGGTGTTTTAAGAGTAGTAATATTTATGGACGAATTTGCTTATTTATTTTCTAAAGATTTTGGATTCCACATATGATAAAAGCTCCAAGTGTTCCTAGATAATTTATACACAGCCAATGGAAATGAATCCAATTAGAAGCTTAAGAATCTATCTCATCAAATTAAAGTGCAAAGTGGGCTTAAATTTGTTTCATGTGAGAATTTGCTAAGTGTCCAAGTGTGTTTAGATTTTCCCTACTTATTGCTTAATAGGTCCTCAACTTAATGTACTCCATAATTAAGTCATTGTATTTTGGACTATATTAATTAATATTAATTAAGTATCACATTTCAACTTTAAGCATTCTTTTGCTCCAAATCTGTTACCCGATTAAACTTATTCACTCTTTTGGCAATTACTACTAACGGATAGAGATAGTTGACACTCATTCAAGCACTTATGTTATTCTTGTTAAGGCAACTCAAAATATCCTCAAACTGTTATAGAACGCTATAATTAACCATCCGATTACAAAAACTCACTAACCGATTGCTTATAATTGAGTGTTATGAAAAAAAAAGATGGCTCAATTACTATCCCAAAAATGCCACTACGGAAATTTTGAAATTTCACGGGGTGTTACATTAATAGTTTTCTTAGTTATAGTTTAAGAAGTACCTAAAATGTTTAGTCTATCTATTTCTTGAAAGGTACTTGTAGGGTGACATATTGAAAAGAAATTATTAATTTCTGTATACTAATAATTTGAATTATTATTTTTAACTTGTAATTCTTCATTTTGTTTTTCGTACTTTCATTACCAATGGGATCATTTCGAATTTCAGCCCCCATTTTCGTAATGAATTATCTAAAAGTCTACACTGGGGTTAAATAATTGTCATTATAGCATATAATTTATTTTTGTAGAAGTCCCGATGTTTGATGACTGGTCTAGGTGAAAAGACTGCGTGCAATTGCTTAGAAATGTAAGCTTTTGTATGGCCGCTTCTCTTACTGTTTTGTTATTGATTTAAATGTAAAATGCAAAATAGATATTAAAAAAAGAAAGAAAGAATTATATCATTACCTTGACTTGATGAAATTGGTAGCAGTAAGATGTACAAAATTTTCTCTTGAAGAACATCGCGGACATGGAATATTGTGGACATTTTGCACTGCCGTTGCATTGAAAATTCTGGAGCAGCAACTTGCCTTACAAAAAAATTTAAAAGAAACAGCCGAGAAGATTCAATGCACCGACTTTTGGAGAAATGTAAGGAATAGCAAGTTGCATGCATCCACCGACATTTGTTACCTATGTATACCCATTGTCCCTTTGCATTTGTGTGAAGAGAGTGAATTAAGGTGAAGTGCAAAGTGAGAGAATTGAGAAGGTGTGAGTGGAGAGTGGAGTGCTCGTGGGGTCAGTGCAAGGAAGAGAATGAATCAAAATTTTGAGTGTTTAGCAAGTGAGAGAGGTGTAAGTGCTAGGTGTGTGTGATCATTATAATATTAGTTAGTTAGTGGAGTGATTAAGAAAATTGAGTGCATAGTGAGAGAGTGAAGCAAGCAATTTCTTTTCTTGAGTCCAATTTTTTGTATCCAAATTTTGTTAATAAAATTAAGTTTTGCTTGCTTAAATTCTACATCTCTGACTCAGTTTTCTCAAAATTATATTTCTTTAGTGAGACTTAAGAGTCTGTCTATAGAATGTAGTGATCTAAAAACTTAAATTACATGGAAATCAAGTAGAAATTGTGCTATATATGCTTATAATCACCAAATAAACCAATTTTTTTAATGCATTTATTATTTTATTGAAAGACAAATTTCTCATCAGCCTCTAGTCTAAATAAAAAGCCCAACAGAGGACTGAGAAGTGACTGCAGAGATGGGTGAATGGAAGGATCCAACTTGTCACAGAAATATAACCACACAAAAAGGAGAAAGGAAGAAGAACAACATTTCAAAATTAGTGGAACAAACAAGACATGCTGTTAAAATTATTATTAAGGTGGCAAGTGACTGAAGTTCTTTTTAAGTGGCAGATGGACGAGGAGATGCAAGGTTTGGGGATTTTTTGGATTCATCCATTGCGTAATGGGTTTGGATCACAGTTAAACAAAGCAGAAAAATGGCAGAAAGTAACGCAAATGCCATTCCATGGACTGCGGAAATAAGTATGAATCAGTTCCGCCACCCATGTCTTTCTCTTGCTGTTGCAGTGCTTGTCGATCCCAATTCTAACACGACTGATGAGCAAAAATATATTAAATCCCAAAGTATCAATATCCTTGATCATTTCGACAACTTCGTCATTGCTGCAATCGCTGATGAGTATCTTCTTTTCTCTTAGTTCTTCTGCGTCTTCAGGTTTCACAGCCAATGCTATCAAGAAATTAATATAATTTGCTGTTCTTTGTAGTTTTGCTTCCATCGATGGTGATGCTTCATATGCAATTTGATTTGTCAAAGTCGTCTTGGAATTCTTGCCAATAGAGCAAACAGGGAGTTGAAGTTCCCCAGGCCATAGGAAGGAAGGAGATGCCTTTTGCTTTAAGTTGAGTGACCGAACGAAATTGCAGATGTTCACTATATATATCATTATGATGAACATATAAAAATCATCAAAGGACAACTGTTGTTTAATTACAATCTCTTAGTAAAAACAACAGAGGAACATTATTCTTATTCAACCACACACAAAGGAAGAAAGAAAGAGGAACATCATCAAAAAACTAATGGAACAAACAAGACACTAGTAGTTAAATCAAGGCAAGTGAAGTTTAAGTGGCAGAGGGAGGACGGGGTGATGCATGATTGTCTGGGGAATTCTTTGGATAGATTGAATAAAAGGTCTGTACAAGAGATAGAAAAAGAAGAAAATTGGCAGCGAGTAAGGCAACGACACTCCAGGGACTGCGGAAATAAGTGTGGATCAGTTCTGCCATCCATGTCTTTCTCTTGCTGTTGCAGTGCTCATTGATTTGCCTTTTAACATCCTCAAACATATAAATAAGGGAACCCCAACATTCTAATTCCTGAATAATTTCCACAACTTGCTAGATCGGAAGAGTTGCTGACGAGTATATTCCTCTCTCGCAGTTCCTCTGCGTCTTGAGGTTCCAGTACCAGTGATTTCAAGAAATTGATGGACTTCATATGTGTCAGCTCAACTTTGGTCGACGGAGATGCTTCCAATGCAATTTGATTCGAGCAACATGACTTGGAAAACTCGTCGATAAAGAAAAATGGGAGCTCAAGTTCCCCAGACCACATGAAGGAGTTGAACTTGACATCCTTCAAACAATATGAACTGCGTTTGAAGGAGATGCCCTTTGCTTTGAGTTCAGTAGCTGAACCAATTACAGGAGCATGATCATAAACCCCGTCTCGTCTTCCGTTGAGTAACCGAACGAATTAGCTGATGAATGATGGAGTTTTCCCTTTGCAGATTTTCTTCTCTTCCTCCTCTTTTCGCACATATTATAAAGTAAAAAGCATCCAGAAAGTGGAGCGGCTGAGTTGGGAATTCTTGAGGAGCTTCTGCAGGCAGTGGACGCCCAATCCCAAATCTCCTAGCACATGTGAAATCGTATAGTAACTTGGATCCTTCTTCTTTGTTGTTGGTGTATATTAAATTGATCAATAGCTTCACAACCCAAAATGGAATTTGGTTCTCGAGTAAACACATGTCCGTGCATGCAATCACCAAGTTTGGTCCAAATCGCTCTGAAAAGAGTTGTGATATCCCTTGATTTGATCTAAAAAATTCTTGCATGAGGAATATTGCAAAACATGCGTCTCGAAGCATCCTTTCTGCTAGTCCTTCATCGTCATATTTATCTCTAATATCATCAGCATAGGAGTGGATCACTTTAAACATCCTATTGTAAAAGACTTGTCTAGTTCGTCCGCTTTCCGAGATGAACATTGTCACGATCTCAGGCTTTGAAGCCTCCGTTTTACGGAGGTGTGGCAAACCATGGTGATACGGACCAAATGAAACCATCTTCGGAGTGTATAATTCGTCTTTCTTCTTCTGCTCCTTCCCCAGAAGAAGATGGTCGGGCACCCTATGTATTTGGCGGCCATCAAAGTATTGTTGGGTAACAATTTCATCATCTTCCGGAATTGAGATTTTTGATTCTTGGCTAAGCAATTGATGAGTCTCCCCCTCAAATTCTCTGCCTTTCCTTGCTGAGTGTTCTGCCATTAATTGCAAGCAAGAAGATATTGAAAATCCCAAAATTTTTGCTTCAGAAAAGTTCTGCTGTGTGAGACTGTGACTCACTTGAAATTAGCCAAATCATAAATCATTATATAGATAAATACATGACCAGCAAAGAAGAATCAGCACATATATCTCAAATCCTCAATGATTCCCACTTGTTAATTAGTCTGAGAACCATCCATCCAGTAATATTATCCATGCCAAGAATCACTTGATTTTTGTTACTGTTGCCTTTAATTTCACGCTGGCCTTCAAGCTTTGTTTGTTTTAGTATTGTTTCCTTCTATCTCCTTATTCATTAGTAATATTCGATATTCTGTATTCTCCCTCCATTAATTTGTTCATCATCCTGCCTCTTGCCATGCTTATCCTTTGAGAATTGAGATTTCTCTGTCTAAAGAAGCATTCATTCTGAGACAGACAAGCAAGAACTAGAGTTTTCTTCACTCAATTCGTGAATTTTGCTCTCTTACTTCCACTTTCAGCTTAAGTTTGGAGTTTCCCTCGGCTTGCTTAGAAATTATGTTACTTATTAATATGAAGACTTGTACATCTGCACATTATTTTCTTTAACTGTTAATGTTAGGAAGAGGAGGACTTAATATGAAGTCATGCATGGCTCTTTTCTTTAGTACTTTTTCCTCTCTCTTTGCAACTATATTTTTTCTGAGTGTGAATAACATTGTGCTTTTGTGTCATATCAATATTACAAATAAAGCGCTATTCCAAAGTGTGAAAAATGTTCTTTCGGAAAAAAAGGAAGTGCGAAAAATGTTGCTGCTTATGTATCATCTTTATATAAAACAAGCATCTTGGTAACTCTATTGATGAAAGTAATTAGTTACTTATTTGATGAATATATTTGTGTGAGGTAGGGCGTATCGTGAAGATTATGAGCTGCCCCTCTCAATCATACACAAAATTTTCTAGGAATGTTCAAAGTAGTAGCATGTTGTAATCTTGGAATAAATATAGTCTATTTTCCTTAATTCATTTTTTTACTGTTGAAAATTCTTTTGAGTTTACAATCATATATGTAAGAAACAGTTTCTTACAGCATGAGCATCTCCCCAATGCTCCTCTACTTTGCGAGATCTTAACACTTTTATTTGAGTTCGACTGTGTGGATCATGTAATCATATTTCTTGCCCATATGGTCGTTTCATGCACTTTTTCTTCTTCTTTTTGTGGCTCATGAACTGATTGTATCCCATTGTTGTTTGGCTTATAGAGATTTATGAATGATTGAAGAGGTTACTTGAAGGAGGGGAGGGGGGGGGGGAAGGAAGAAACAATCAGTTTCATAATACGGTACTTGCACCCCAACTTTTGAGGATTTCATTAGAATGATGCAAAACCATTTATACATCATTTCCATTCCAACGCCAGCCAAATCTTCAAAGATATTCCAAATTATAGAATCATAGGACTTGATTGATTCTCAAAATAAAAATTTATGGAGGACCATATATTGTAACCTTTAAAAGTAATTGATTAAAGATAGATCTAAGATCTTGATCATCATCTCCTAATGTTGGAATTCAGAAAGCTCTATAAGTTTACTTTCACATATGAAAGATGTTTATTCGTAAGTTCACACCTCAAGATTCCTCCAAGGTTGGAACTTTTCGTAGTTTCTTTTCAGTCCCGTTCTCCCATCCCGCCAGATACACAGGTGGTGGGAGATTATTGAACAAATTATATAGAGTTGTCCTACAATGAAACAACTCAATGGAGGTTGTTCAATAACCTCACACTACATGCGCATTTAGTGGGATAATCCCGCTAGATGTATGGCGGGAGATCATTTTTGTTCTTTTCCCACTTAAACCATCACTGTTTTAGCAAACTAACCGTTGTCCTTAAATAATCACATAATAAGTTCTCATACTCTCCACCTCAAACCATTTAGAGTCCAACAAAAACATGCATGCCCATTTCAGAAGGAAGAAAATTTGAGCGCCAGATGTGTAGCTTAATGCATCGAAAGGACTGGATTCCAGGTTGTATACGAGTTGTAAGCCATGTAGATTTTTCTTTAATTTATAAATATAAATGCAATGTCAGATTTTACATATATATATATATTTTTTAGATCGGTCCTCCTGGAATGTTTAGTCGGACTGGACCAGCTTATATATAGTTAGCACTTGAAGCTTTGGTTGATGGTACTGTGGCTGTCGGTCATTCTAGAGATCTTGCATTTGGTCTAGCTTCTCCAATGGTAATCCAGTTCCTTAAGAAATTGCTGAATGCAATATCTTCTCTTTTTGTCCCCGCAGATTTGAACTTTTATTCTTGAAATATTTTGAACCACCTCGGCTAAAACCTCAAATTCTTAATTTGTTCATAGTACATTAATTTAGCATGTCTCCTCACTCGTATACTTGATTCAATTTTCCCTCTATCCCCCCAACAATCAAATCCAATGTAGTGGTCTTGTGGCTAGCAATTGTAAGACAATTCTTTCCCCATGTCATTTTCCCTTGGTCCAGTCTCTTCTGCTTTCAGTGTTTTCCTTGTGCAGGAAGGATGTTGAGGTTTCAAATAACTGTACACATCTCATGTTGAGAGTTAATAAAATCAGAGACAATCTTAATGAAACAGAAAACTGACTTCTTAGTGAGGCGATGAAGCAAAACATCTTGAGGCTCATCTCCTGATCTTGAAATACACGATGATGATGATGATGAAGATGATGATGATGATGATGATGATGATGATATTCCACTTCATAAATTCAAGAAAGGGTAACCATCCCATTGTTTGACGTGGCTTATAATAAGTAAAATAATTGGAGATATATGATGCATTTTCCATAATTGTATCTTTTCAAGTTTTGTAATCTTTTTGTTGTGTCCAAGGCATGAGAATTTCTATTCAGCCACAGCTATTGAATTGAATTATTACAGTTATTAATTAGGAGGAAAGCAGCATCCATGGCGGCTAATACAGGGAAATATCTTGAGGGCATAATGTGTCTCCTGATCTTGAAGAAGACTATATATATTTCACGTCTCCCATTTCTTGGCGTTCAAAACAAAAATTCAACAACTTGTAACCATTGTATGACTATGGCGTGGCTTAGTAAAATAATTCAAGGTATATGCATTTTCTGGTAACACTTTAATCCATTTGAATTATAATCATTTTAACGAACATATAATAAATATCATCAAAGGAAAAACGTTGTTTAATTTATTTAACCACACACAAAAGAAAGAAAGAAAAAAAAACTAATGGAATAAACAAGACACTGCTCATTTATTTGCCTTTTAACATCCTCAAGCATATAAATAAGGGAACCCCAACTTTCGAATTCCTGGATCACTTCAACTACTTGTTCACTGCTGTAGTTGCTCACGAGTATATTCCTTTGCGTCTTGAGGTTTCACAACCAGTGATTTCAACAAACTGAAGAAATTTATTGTTGTCCTGTCTCCTGTTTGTTTACAACTATATATTTATCCTGAGTGTGAATTAACATTGTGCTTTTGTGTCATCTTTAATTAAATTAAATAGAACAAAGCAAGCTTCCTGGTAACTCTATCAATTAATCAAAGTAGTTGGTTATTTATTTGATGAATATATATATATATATATATATTAGCATGGGATATACTCCACGGACTGCGGAAATAAGTGTCATACAATTCCGCCATCCATGTCTTTCCATTGTTGTTACAGTGCTTCCCGATCTCTCACTTACAGTCATTGAACAAAGATGTATCATATTCCCTGAAGAAGTCATCACCAACTTCTTGAAGGTTCTAAAATTTTAGAAAAGCATCACAACCAGCCTAGTTGACTCAAGAAATGGTAGCCAACGTTTTCTTGAAAATTCTGGAGCATTGCCGACTAACCAGAATATTCTAGAATTAAAAGGCATGCAACTTGCATGGAAAATTCTAGGTGCATGCAAGTTGCAAG
>CAVNYN010235085.1:0-84127 GCA_963692815.1 Nyctanthes arbor-tristis
CCCCCCCCCCCCCCCCCCCCCCCCCCCCCCCCCCCCCCCCCCCCCCCCCCCCCCCCCCCCCCCCCCCCCCCCCCCCCCCCCCCCCCCCCCCAACACACTGCTCCTATGGTTTCTGCAAAGGCATCTCAGAACTCAGCAAGTCCTGTTTAAACTTCTGCTTATTGGGATTAGCTTTATTTGCCAACTCATTGATCAATCCCAACTACTTGGGTCTCTGAGATTAAAGTTTCCCCTGCTCCTGCTACTTGTTGGAACTCTTGTCTTGGCTGACCAGCCTCCTTTGCCTTATGTCTGTAAGGGTCACTGCTTCTTCTCAGTCGAGTAACACTGCTGTTGCTTCCCACCGATCTTTGCTTCACTACACTCACAAAGATTTTGAAAAAATGCTTCGCTCCTAATCAAAGAACTTGCAAAATTATGCAGATACACAGACTACAGAGATCAGTAAATAGTCCCCTCGCAAGTTAGTCAGTTCTAACTAGCATTGGTTCTACCACTTGCAACTAGGGAAGAACCTCAAACTTTCTCCAAAATACGCATTCAGAATTAAACAGTTATCAAGTTTCACATTAACTCTTATCAAATTCCCAAAAGCAAACCAAAGAAGAGATTCATTCAAGAAAAATATTATATTCAAATTCAACAACTATCAAGTAACACAATCTCAGACGAAGAACAATATATAAAAACAAAAGAAAGAACTTCCAAATAATTGAATAAGAATTCACGAATGATGGTATATGACCTTAGCCACAGATTGAGCAATATTTCTACCATTCTGAAGATCCACGAGTTGCACAGCCAAACAGTCCCTCGGAGTCTCAAAAGAAGACAATGAGAACTGCTTGGAAACCACTCCCACATCAAAGTAAATCAACCCAGAACTCGGAATATCCACCCTGATTTCCTTAACAGGAAACCAGAGAAACAAATCCTGCGCAGAAATCCCAGATAGCTCATCGATCTGCCCATAACGCAAAGTACCCGAAATATTCCTCTCATAGTGCAGTTCATTTTCAAATTTAGCAATGCAAGCGCGATCCAAGTGAACCTCAAATTTCCCAGAATTATCCAAAATAAAGTCTTTCACGCCCTTCGGTAACAAGCCCATCGGAAGCCCGTGAAGCTTAAGCACTTCGTAGATAGACGACGTAGTCCCAGCTCCATCATATGCAGCTGAAGCTATGAAAAACATCACACAAAGCAGAATCAAGAAATTGCCGAACGGAGGCATGATTCCGTCGTATGAAATGCTATAGCATGGAAATAAATTTGGGGGTTCGGGTTTTTAAGGCAAATAAAGGAGTGTAAAAATGAGAGTAGACACAGAAAATGTGATTACGAGGGGGTGTTGAAGAAGATGAAGGCGATGCCAGCAGGATTACAGAAAGGATTTAGGAGAATGATCAATTATTGGTGGAAGCTGAGGGACCCACTTGATAGGGTACGCTTGTCTACGCTCGACCTTTCTAATGTTCGCTGGACTCGCCAATTAAGGAAGTCTAATAATGAGGATAGAAAGGTAATTTCATCAACCAATTGACAGGTGTCAGTATCAGGATAGTTTAGGGATAGGAGAGTGGGGGCCACACATCGGCAGGCGATATGCATGAACTCAGCGATAAGTACGAGAGAGAACAGAACATGAAGAGCCCAGAGTAGAAATGGAGGAAATTTTATCATTAGTCCCCAATTTATTAATTTAAGGACAAATTGATCCATACTATTTTGAAAAATTGCATGTGTATGATCAATCCTCAAGTAAATTTTATTCATGTTAGTTATATCCTACTTAAATCAACTTCACAAGTGTAGTTTAATTTTAATTTAAGCAAGACGTGTTTCATTGCAAGATCCGATTCAGCAATTTCCTTTAAGAATTAAACCAACTTGCTACCGAAATGGTTGAACAGAGACCATTTGTGCAATTCATTCCCGAGATAACGTAATAGAGACGAGGACTACCGATACCTGACACAAGGATCCAAGGAAAGGTTAGTAAGCATTTTTGAGAGGTTTGTGGGTGTGGGGTGCAAAAATGGAATAATAATCCAAAGGGGAGTCTACATATAGTTATATTTGTACCTATCCTGTACATAAATTTGAGAAAATAGCATGTGAGGATGGGGCTGGATTTTGTTCTTGTGATAATTATGAAAATTTGGTCTGGTCATACATTTTGTCCCCATAAAATTATTAATTCTGTTTATTTTCATACTATAATAATACATCGTGGCCAAATAGTGGAAATTGTAGGGAGATCTTGTAAGATATTACATGTGACATTAGGCATGGGAAGCAAGAGCTATTATAGGGTTGAGTGTTTTATTTGATCGAGTTGGCCAATCAATCACCAAACTTAATTGGTAGCGTTTTGGTAGAAACACTTCTTGAAAATGACTTTAAAAGATAATGTATATAATAAATTTATGAAAAAGAAGAAATTTAATATCATTGATGTTGAATCAATAAATTATCGTCAAATATGTGGTTACTTTCGAGTTATCGTAGTTGAAGCTGATGTAATCAAAACTATAATATTTCAAAGAAAAATTTTTAAGTTCGTACATATCCAAATTAATGTCATATATGTAAACCAAAATATGGAGTAGTTGTTAGTAGTTGTACTAAATGCCTAGTAAGTTAGAAAACTAAAAAGGGATGGTAGATAAATGGGCGGTATTGATCGGAACTGAAAAAAATTTCAAGCTCAAAATAAAAAAAAATAAAAAATTTATGTACAAAAAGGGATCTCTTTTTTTTTTGGCATCACATTGGTCAAACTAAAATTTTTCTTCATTACAAACCGCGTCAAAAAAATCCCCGATCCTCCCCGAGTGTGTTGTATATGCATATATATCTTGTACGTATTTAATTGGCATTTCTTTTCTTTTCTATTTCAAATTCGTGAATTCATTTTTGTACAAAGGTGAATTTTGCATGCTCTGTAGAATATGTATTATGTGAATAAAAGTTAAGTATTAGAGAGAGAGAGAGAGAGAGTAAATAGTCTTATAACTAATTTATTATTACTAATTTATTATAGATTGAGGAGAAATACATCTTGGTCAATGGTCAAGACACTTCAGCATTGACGTTTTCATTTTATTATTAGAAGAAAATTGTATTATTACTCCCCCAATATTTTGCCAAAGTTGTAGCATAATCTTCAATTAGTGAAGATGAGTAATTGGTCCTCAAGTTCTAATTAATTTCTGGTTCTAAAAAGTGAAAATGAATGTTTAAATAGTTTTTATATGGCATGTTATGCAAAAGTGGAAAAAGGAAAATATGAATATATTATACTTATAGAATACAAGGCATAAATAATTCTAAAATATCTCAATCAAGGCCCGTGATGCCAAAATAAATAAATAAATAAAGGGAAGAAAAATACAAATTGTTCTACATCTTTCTCTGGCATCTTCAATAACAACATACATACGTACGTGACCAAACAAGTCACTCCACAAGGAAGTGTATTATAACTGTGTGAAAATGTTCAAGAATTAGACGTTTTATACCATTACAGTACTAGATAGATGATTATATGGCATAATATCAGTTGTTGATGTGATTTGAGGATTGTATGATGACGTGCTGATATTATACATTAGTGACACCTTATGTTTGGTACTTAAACATTCGTATAGTTATGTGCAACACTGGAACTTATCATATTAAGTACTGGACTAACTTCCAACCCCGATCTAAAAGGCCGAGGACCAACCAAGCAATTCTCCCATTAGTAGTAGTTAATTACAAATCCAATCCCCCAATTAAGGCAAAAAATTCTAAAGAACTAGATCTGACTCTTTGCACGGAGCCATATAGCTAATAAAAATCAGCCAAGTCTGTCATGTGTAACTTTAAACACAATTTAGTCTAAAAAAGCTGATCAACTTTCCAAACAAAAGACTTTTTGTTCAATTATTTTTAATTAAAAGTTTGTCCAAATAATCTATGGTGAATCTTTTTCACTGTCCATGAAATGCTGCTCCCAAAAAGGCTTAATTATCATACTAAGGTCACTAATTGTGTCTTTTCTTAAGGGACACAAGTTTTATCAACTTGCATGCTTTAGTAACAACCCATGTTGGTTGAGTTTGTCCCTACATTTAAAGATGCCCATTACTACTTAATGCATAATAATATAATGCAGTAAGGTAAAAAAATTATTTCAATATACGCCAATGAGTAAAATGTCACGGGCTTTTGATATAATTTTACTTTTTTGATAAATGAGTTAGGGGTACACTTCTTTATGTAATTCAATTCTAACTGGCGTGTGGTCAATTTGATGCTATCCATCTAACTGAGAACTGACCCCTCAAATCTTTTAACTAAAATCTGGTTCACACAATTTTTATCATATGGGAAGAAATAATCACTATCAAGACCCCCTCTTATTCTACCTTTGCCTACTTTTATTGACGTCTTTACATTTTAGTGTTTGGTAATTGACAAGTGATAGATATCACGAATATATCGTGCTACTCTTCTTTTTAATAAAATCGAACTTCAGAGGATAATTCAATATTGAACATATATGGCATTAGAAATTAGAAATCAAACACTGAATGAGTTGTTCGATCGATTTGAAGTTTAAAATGAACAATTCAATCTCTCTAAAATGAGTCAATCAATCTGACCAAAATTCAAACAAGTAGGTAGAGGTAGTGCCTCACCTGTTAATACTATAATTTGGTCGGAAAAGAGTGGATCCTCAACTTATGACTATTGAGTTATGACTTATAATCGTACAAAAATGATAAGATAGATATTTAGTTTGATGAGTCAGAAAGGATTTTTATAATAATCTTATAGTACAAACTAACACTATATGTACCATCATCCGGAATGTTAGCGTTATAGCACAACTCGTGGTGCGGGTGCCTTCTGGTAGATTAGTACAAATCGAAAAGATTGTGTTCAAACCAAATACATTGAAATTGATTTAGACAATGTGATATACAATACAATCTCATTTATAAAAAACAATAGAACTTGAACAATAATAATAGGTGACAATTGATTTTGAGAAAATTCAGAAGTCAAAGTAAAGAATCGGGGTAGTCTCCTGAATAAAAATTTGTTCAAGCATTTCTTGAATAATTTTGCATGAAAAATTAGAACTGAGAATAATAAGTAGGGGTGGCGTTCAGCCCTAGCACTACTGTGCTAAGTCTCCTACCTATTCCCCCCAATCCCATTTTTTGGACTATATAAATATTTGAAAAAAATAAATCACACACAAATTAATATTAATTTGCATTTTTGATTTTTGGGTATAGCCTGATATGGAGTGTTGACTCCACCCCAAATAATAGGCTATTCACACATTTCTCTTTTTTGTTTTTTCGGCCTTCTGAAACGGCAAACATTTCTTTTGTTGGGAGAATGTTTAGCGACAGATATCATATGTAATATGAGTGGGTCTTTGAATTTCATTGAACTTGTGCGCCTCCATATTTGAGCGACTTGAAAAAGGGAAAGTTGGGCCAAGGAATAGAAAAGTTGGGCCAAACATGGACTTCAACATAGAAGGGCAACTTATTAGGCTATGTATGCACCTTGAAGTTGTACACCATTCGGCCTTAAATTTGCACCACTTAGGAGGAATTTAGGCCCTAGGGTGTGTTTTTTCATGAAATTACAAACATACGAGTATCTTGAAAATATTGCAAGTATACTTATTAAGAATTCAGTTTTGCGTCTAAATTTCTTTTTTTTTGGTAATAATATAATAATATTAGATTAAAATTAATTTTGATAGTAGTTCGAATAGTACTACTGTCGTTAGATGCTCACATTCTAAACGAGAGATTTTAAATTCAAATCATACCTACCCCTCCCATATTTCCTTCTTCTATCTTTTAAAAAAAAAATTAATAAACAATCCCTGTATCACATTCTCAAGCTCCCTCTCGACAAAAGCCGTATGCCGCCAACCCCTACTAACCACAGTACTCTACTTCCCTCTTCCCAAATCTCACGTTCTACCCGCCAATTGGACCGTCGTCTGCCACCAGTTTTATGGGGGTCGCAATGATATAGTTGATTACCATGTCCACCACATCTTAAACTTTTAAGTGTGTTTTGGGATGACATTACTTTGATACAAGGTAATTTTCAAACTGACATATTTTTTGAATGATTGAATCTCTCCTACATTTTCTATTGTCATGTAAAAATCCCCACTGTGATGGTTGGTGGTTGTGGGATTAACAATTTGACAAGTTAGGGAAAGAATACAAGAGCTGTGGTGGGCGCGGTGGTGACAATGATGGTGGGGTGGGGCATCATAGGGTGCAATACCATTATTGCAGGTTCCACTATGGCGGTGCAACGGTGGTGATACCATGAAGGGGTTTGTATGTAACCAACTTGATGGGGTGGATGGTAGGAGTGGGTGGTGATACATGTTGGGTCGATGCTCCTTTGTTGGACGGCCCGTTGAATGTGGGACGACGGGTGAATACTTGAATGATATTGGGAATTCTTGAATGATAAAATTATTTAAATAAAAGAAATAAATTAAAAATAGGAAATGGTATATTTGAATGATATTGGGGTATTTTTGAAACGGAAATTATATTCCCACTATAATTATTTATCCTCACACCACATTTTCTTATTCTCTTAAATGTCCTTAAATGAAATTACATCAATAACTTTCTTTAAAACCCCTTTTTTGTTTTTAATTTTAAAATAAAAAAGTATTTTCTTTTTCTTGTCACAACACAATCATAATTATCTTAATTTTATTTCTTTTTAATAATTATTATTTTAATTTCTTTTTTAAATAATTTCTTAGTACAATTTTTTTTACAATTATGATTCCACAACTTTAACTTTTAAAATTTATATATTTTTTAAACAATTCAATTTTAGTATATCATATTTCTGCGGTGGTTTCACAACGAATGATTTCAAATTTTTTCTAAAATTTTAAACTTTTATTTCTAATCTTGGTATCTTAATTTTTGTAAGCAAATTTATAGATTAATAAAATAATAATGAATAGTTTTTTCTTTTTTCTTTTCTAGTTTTATTTTGTTTTATATATTATTTGTATGTAGTAGTAACCTAATAAAATTGAAGAATCAATATTGCTGACTACATAATTTCTTTATGAAAAGTAAATAATTTTAAAATTACTAAGATATTTGTTATAAGTATTTTTTATGTTGTGATTAATAATATTAAAATAATATGATTAAAATAAAAAACAAATAAATAAATTTCGTTCCAATTTTAAAATGAAATGCTAGTTTCTGTGGTACTAAATTGATTGCAGTTAGAAGTTTTTTTTAAAAATCTGTGAAAATTTAATTAATTGATCCGAAATGTTAGAATATTTATTAATTAGTTTTAATTTCAAAGGTAAATCAGACAGATAAAATAGATCTATTATAGATAGTTTGAGATTCTATTAAATTAAGTTTGAGAGAAAGTAAAAAAAAGAGAGTTTGAGAGATAATTTTTTAAGTCTTTATATAGACATACATAAGGAGTTTGATATCATAAATTAGCTCGAATTAACACTTAATTTGAGATCTTTGATTTAATATTCAGTTTGTATATTTTTCGAGTTAGGAATAAATAATAACGCGTAGAGGAAAAGAAAGATGCGTAGTTCGAAAATATTTTAAAAATATATATAAATTTTTGACATGATTTCATATCAACTATGAATAAGTAATTTTACGGGCATATATATAAATTGATAGTGGTACACTTATTAAAAGTATCAATTAAATGTGGTGTATTTATAACGTGATATAAGAATAAAAATTTATGGTGAGAATATAATTACATTTTTTGCAATTTCAAAGTATATCTGATACCATCTCCTCACATTGACCCATTTACGCAAATTGCCCCTTAATCTTCTTTTAGTTTAGGGAACCTCGAGTTCTACGCTTAGAAAGAAAAAAGCGTTGATAAATAAATTTGGAAAAAAATAAAAAATAAAAAGAATTGAGTTTTCTTTTGGGTCAAAAAATTAATTAAGTCAAAGGAAAAGGAAAACATCAAAAGAGCACAAAACAATTATTTATAGCCTATATCACTAATATATAAAAGTAGGAATGTGTGTAAAACATTCACTTCCCCAATTTATCTCTAATTTTTTCTTTTAATACCAACTATATCCTTATAATTGTATAATTATTTCATATATTTAAAATATTAATAAATGACTTCTTTCTTAACCCATCAAAAATTGGTTACAAAACTCAATTAATAATCACTTTTAATATATTCTATTGTGAAATCAAATTTTTAACTTTTTGGTTTCAACTGCTTTTTGATAACTTGACTTTTAATAAATTTATAAATGATATAATCATTTTTTTCATTACCTTTTATTCTATGGTATAATTCTAAAGTATTAATAGCAAAATTTCATTTAGTTCTTTGAATTTTTTGTCATAGTTTTTTGAGTGCATTGTTTTAGTTATTATCACAAACGCAATATATTAAATATAAATATGTGAAACATTTACTTATTCAATATAATAACACTAAAATTTTAGTGTCGATAGCCATTCATCTTAGACGTATTTTCAACATATGCAAACACTATTCAACAATACTCTTACGTTTTAAAATCACACGCCATAGCATGTTACAGGAATAATGACAATGCACGTTTATTTCAAATATTGGGTAGACCATATTTGGTTTCTGCTCTATTTTTTTGTATTCTTCTTACAAAGGAGAAATATACCAAAAAGATTTGAAAGCATTTGATACGGACTCTTATGTGTGTTTTTCCTTCTTCTTTTCATTAGAACTCTTATATAATCAATTAGTTTATAATTTGCATTTTATAATGATTCTACATAGGCAGTTGCAAAAAGAATGGAAAAAGTAATAGAAGAGAATACTATAGATAGTGAAATAATAATTATTATTCCGTTAATCAAAAACTATTCAACTTTATGCAACTTTTTTTAAATGAAGTAAGCAATTTTTACTTTTACTCTCCTCAAAGTCATAGAAAATTTTCAATTATCATATAGAAAAATGAAAATTCGAAAGCACTGTATTAAGAAACAATTGAAAAGATGAATGCCACACTTTCAAATATGGAAGACCAAAGACTTTGTAATGAGAACATTTCTTTTCATTTAGTCCTTTTTTGTCTCTTTATAGTTTTATGCGTCTATTATCGTGATCTGATGACCTATTATCGCGGTCTGGTAGAAACTCTTAAATATATAATTAATTTTTATCGTTTGTGTGAATACTTTTGTAGTTATTATACAGACAATGTGCAACGCACATTTGAACCACTAGTATTTTCAAAAGAGGTAATCATGACTCGTATAACAGCCTTGTGTCAACATAAAAAAATTTTACTCGTTAGACTATGTTAATATAGAATCATACCCATGTTGTAATATATGGATAATTGTGCGTCCCACTCATTTTAAATCAACTATTTATGTATTGTCACATTGATATAGAGTATGTTAATATACTCTAATGAAATTATTTTAAAAATTTTGTTGTTAACACAATTACCCGTTATCAAAATTTAGATAGGAAGAATGGTTGTATAACGTAATTATTAAGTGTCCGACATTAGTAACAAGTAACAACGGTCCTCTAAAAGCAATTTTTAGTTCATCTTTTAATATGAATGAATTGGATGTAGATCATTTTCATTATTAATAGTAAAAGTTTAATCACTTTAATAATAGTCTAGTCAAATGTTGAATTCGTTGAAATTTAAATCACAAAAACGTTCGTTCTCTCGCCATCATCTCAAGATTTTTAGGGATTTTTTTTTGAAGTGTCTTAGATAATATTTTAGTCGTGATGTTTTTCTTACTTTACGACTTTACTTCAAATTGCTAGGAAATTTTAGAATTTTTTTTCTTTTCGTCAACCATTAAAAAATTATTCTGCACTATGATGTGTCTTCATTAGCATAATTTTAAGCTTTGTAATAGGAACAAACGATTTCTCAAAAACTAGTACGTCGAAATATTATAATCGCGATTTAGAGAAGCATTCACAAAATGCTTCTTCTTATACAAATTTTCGACTTGATAATACGAACTGCGTGATAAAGAGACTAATCTCTTTTTTAGTACGAGACGGAGTGTATGTGTAACATTATTATAATTTGTCTATTTTTCAAATATTTAACCATTTACAATAAGTAATTAAATATTTGGGTGTTTCGTTGGAGAAATCAAAAGGCATCAATGGGTAGTGGAGATGGCAAGTCATTAAAAAGTCAACATATATTAGTAAACTTTATACATAAATACATTAGATTTTGTTTGTAATAACATTTTTGTATTTATTATATATATATATTGCTTCCAAGAAAAGAAAAAGATGTTCCAGAAGAATAAAATGGGAAAGTTGCAGCCGCAGCTCCCAAATTTTATCTCTTGCAGAATTTGAGTACCCAATCAATATATATATTATTTTAAAACCCTGACTTTTTCTTTAGGTTTATGTAATTTTTTCAAAAGCATAAAAGCATCCGAATGTTTTGTTAAGAATAATGTCATTTATCACCAGCTTGTTCTGACATGTGTATGTTATAGTGAAGTCAATTAGAGAGTTCATGGTTGCATGATTGGTGATTGTCATATATGGTTCTCAATAGCATTATTTCATTCTTATGATGTTAGACCGTTATTTATTTTGCAACAAGATCCTTTTGAATGTTATCTTTTATCAATATATTTTGTTTCGAGTGATGTTATTTTTCTAGACTCGAGACCAGTTTTCAATCTAGTTGGCATCACCACATTGGAGGATTAGTTAATATGCATAAATACATGGAGTCTTCGTTTAGTCAATGACCAATAAAGAGATAACAACTAGACTGGAGACCGGTCTCCAGTAGATAAAGAACATTATTCTTTTATTTCTATTTAAAGCAACTAATACTCCCTTCCGACCTTCAAGCACAAGGCAAGTGTTGGATTCTGTAATGCATCGTGTTACCTAGGGCTGAGCATCCGATCCGGCAACCCGATGAACCCGATCCTACCAGCCCGAAATGGGTCGAGTCGGGTCGGGTTACTGTAGCAAGCAGGTTGGGGCAGGTTGGGGATAGAGGGGACCCGACTGGGTCGAGTCGGGTCCCAGGTCAAGCGGATAGAACCCGGTTGACCCGAGTAAATCCGACCCGGGAACCCGAGTATGGTCACCCGATTTATTTAGGGTTTTTATTAGGCTTTTTGAATTTCTCTAAACCCGTTTCCAATTGGCATGAAAATCCAGCTCTGTGTATCTCAGTCTCTCACACCCTCTCCACTAAAAAGGGGAACAGAAGGCTGGAACCTCACGCCGCCACCTTCTCCACTCACGTCTCACCCTCTCTACTGAAAAAGGGAATGGAAGGCTGGAACCTCACGCTGCCACCCAGCCCGCCTGCGTCGCTGCTGCCCCCGCGACTGCGCCACTGTCTGCGCCAGAGCAACGGCCTGTGGATACTGCCTTCGGCCTTCGCCATCTTTTTCTCTTCTGTTTATGCTTTCTGGCCCACTGCAGTGACTACCGCTGCCTTCGCCATTGGCCCACTGTTGCGACTGCCGCAGCCGCGCTGCGGGTGCAACCCTGCCTCAGCCAACGGAGTCCGCCGGAATTAATTTTGCTTTGTATCAAATGTTAATTGTATTTGTAGGAACTCTTGGATTTACCAATTACAACATGGAAATTAGAATGTATTCTAGGGTTTTTTTCTTTTGGTTTTGAATTCTGTATCCTGATTGATGAGGAATTTAGGCTTTTAATTTTTTGGGCCTCCAACATTTTGATTAGGCTTTGAAAATTTTTTTTCCCAAATTTGGGCCTCTTGCTAGCGGCCCAAACCAGGGATACGACTCGACCCGAGTCAACTCAAGTTGACTTGGGTCGAATCGGGTTTCAGAACCGAGTCGGATTGGCTCGGTTCTGAAACTACAAACCCAACTGACTATCGGGTCATGTTCGGGTTGGGCCCAACATGACCCGACCCGGCTGATGCCCAGCCACTATTACCACTTGACAAAGTCGTGTGGCTATCCGGCCATTAGTACCCATTTTATAAGTCAATTAAAACTTTAATACATGTTAAATGTAGCGAGACAAATATAAAAAAGATAGAGCTTATCCCAATTGTCGAACCTAAAGCATGCCAATGAACAAAAGTACTTGTTCTCTTCTGTTAAAGCTAGTGACTTCATCTCTAGTCTAGAGACAAACAAGTACTTCGTGGACCTAAACTCTTTAAGTGTAGTCGACACTACTCTCAATTAATCACGATGCTAATATTTGCTTCAAAGTCTCAATGTAAATCGTTATTCATTCGGGTTTCTGCTAACGGATCGAGCTGTGTAGAATTCCAGATCCTCTTGTAATAATGCAATAATAGGGGTAGTTGCATCGACATCATGAGATGGAGCAGTTAAGCAAAGTAAAAAAAGTATCAAACTTGCCCAACACGTTCAGCCCTAATAATTCCTTTCCATTTTTTTTTTTAATACTATGTAGAAAAATAATTGTTACATAACATGGCAATCACTGTCTAATCCTTCTTTGCTGAATGAGTCCAAAGCAAACTTATAAGATAAAAATGGTATAAAATTATGCAAAAGAACAGAGTTAAATTCCAACTTTAAACGTGTGTATTTTGTCAATAATTCAACATACTTTCTTTGCCGTTCTAAGAAGGAAACTCTGATAAAACTTTGGCACCTTCAGCCCCCAACCACTCCCACCTTCCTTAAATTCTTCTCCCACAAAAGTGTTTCTGCAGGAACCTGCAAATCTGATTCATCTATCCTTGAACAATTCAATTTCTTGCAAGAAAAGTCCAAGGTTTCATTCAAGAAATACCTTTCTTTATTGACCTGTTAAAACCTTCTGATCCCAGTGATGAAATCTTGATTTCGAAGCTTTTGATGTCAAAACAGAAATGGAGGTTGATCATATGGTTACTGAATATCTGAGTCCAAGAATCTCATTTTCTGATGAAGTTGTAATGTATGAAGACACCCCCAAGTATCCCTCAGATTCTACGGTTTTGGACTCAGCTTCTGATTTTGATTTCTGCATTACCAGCAATGAAACTTGTCTTGCTGATGAGTTGTTCTCGGACGGCCTAATTCGACCGCTTCAAATCCAAGAGAAGTTTGTGAATTCGAAGCAATTTTTGCCGTCGAAGCCTCCCCTGCCACCTCCTCCTCCTCCTCCTCCTCTGCCGGTAGATAAGAATTTGAAGCAAGAAAGTATTGATCAATCTGATCAAAAGCATCAATCAAAGGTACCTTTCTGGCATTTGAAGAGAAGCAGCAGCCTTCATTGTGATCAGAGTTCCAAGAGAAGCTCAATTTGGTCCTCGTTATCGCGCAGTAATTCGACCGGCTCTGTGCCCAATTCGAAGAAAATGTCCAAGAATTCCATGGCTATAACTTCATCATCATCATCTTCTGCAAGATATTGTTCACAAAAGCCTCCATTAAGGAAAAATGTGAGAGGGGCTTATGGCGTTCAGATGACTCCAGTATTGAACGGACCCCCTCCTACCATTATTTCTACTGGTAATCTCTTTGGTTTTGGTTCATTGTTTCGCAATGGAAAAAGCAAGAACACCAAGAAATGATGATTATGTAATTGAGCATCATTAGTTTATTCATAAGGATATATATAGAATGTCATACACAATATCGGGTTCAGTCAAGTGGATTCCGTTTTGTTACTTCATTCCGATCATTGTTACATTCATAGAACGGTGGTCTAAACCAAAATCCGATCTTTAGCAATCAGCACAGATGAAACCAATATCGAGTATTATAATACATGAGGTAACGAAATTGAACGATAGTAAGAATTTATGGAGGGTGTGTGAATTTCCATGTTGATGCATATCAACATGTCACAAGCTAAGGGGACATAGAAACAAGTAACCTTTTAACATGGTTGTCTCTTTGGTTTTTTCTTTTTAAAATTTTGTAGTATATTTGCCAGCCTTTGTTTATGAATTATACTTTTGTTTGAATTCTTCTGGTACTGTCCTGATATCTTCTTTTTGCTGGGAGGAGAAGAAAAAGATACCTAAATGTGATTTTTACCTTTTCTTGGCCTGATTTGTAGCAGCACCAGCAGCAGTTTCTTCATTAATAACTTCAAGAAATTACTATACTTAATTGTGTTGACTCTTGAGGAAGAAAGTTAGTTAGGCATTTAATGATGTTGGGTGAATAAGGTTGGAATGGTCAAAGAAACATGTGTAATAAAGTGTGGGGATCGGGGTCCGGTAGCGTAGTAGAGCATACCCATCCACGTTTGTCTAGCTTCGTGGAATGCTACCATTGTTTAGTACGATCCCCCTCACTCAATGAGGTATAATGATGGGAGTCCGTTTTGAGAGAATTTTCTAAGGAGAGTGAAACTGCATCCCCTAGCACCTAATCACAGGCAGCCACATGGCAGTTTCACTCACATTAAGGAAGAGTGACTCTCTCCATAGCCGGACCACTGTTTTGAGGTCCAGTGTGGTAAGATAGAGGTCATCGGACGTGAGGTGATCTCACCACAATGAATCAAGAGAGGCCACCACCTCACCTCATTCGACGATCTCATTTCACATAAAATCAATATATTGTTCAAAGCTAAATATTAAAGATGCATTTAATATAGACCAATCATTGCTAAAGTGATAGTATCAGATGTTGGCTTGGAAAGGGTAGGAGTGGTTATGCAATCACATGAGTAGTGAAGTGGAAATGGAAAAAGACAAGCAAAATTTAAATTTAAATGGCAATAAGGCAACAAACATTTGTCCGTACCTAAGTTACTTGAAGGGACTATTATAATGCATATACATACTAGAGAAATCTAGGAGTGTAATAAAAGAGATAGCAACGTGCTATGCGACTGCTCATTGATAGAGAAAATTAAACCATATTATGTGGACATGTAAGACACATTTACATCATGCAATCTAGAAATTTGGTCTATATAGGCAAGTTTCTCCCAACTATAAGTAGCATGTTTGGTGACTTCGAGAATATGACACGAATTAAGCTGTACAAAGGAAAACAAACTTGAAAGTAAAACTGACCTTCAAATCAGGTCGATATCATACTTAGAATCTAACCCCAAGGCCCTGTGATGTTCAAGAATATAAATCATAAAATGATAGCATAAAGGCATGAAGTATGTCAAATCTGATTTGCTACTGAACATTCAAGGAGCAAAAACAGTTGAACCTGTCACAGAGCACATTTTATCGTGACTTTTACGCATACAGATTTTAGCATATCAGATATTGGACCACTTCCAGAAAAGGACAATCTTCAACAAATAAGGTTCTTCTACATGATTCAACACAAATTCCAACAGGCAACAGCAAACTGGAATGTCGTCTGAGAGAAAATTTACAGTGATTAAGTTACTATAATGTAACATGAACTGAGTTGGAACATTTCAAGCCCACTTCCAGTGTCATATATACAGAAGTAGAAAAATGTTTAGAACTTAAACGGATATCACTTTCTTTCAGCGCCAGCTCACTTACACAAAAAATAATTAAAACCTGCAAGACTATTTCTTGTGAATGTCAAGAACCATCCTTTGATAACCTTTGTCAATTTTACAAACAAAAAACCTGCCTCAATTTTTGCTTCTTCATGTCCCCGGCATATCTCAACTAGGAGAACCTATTTGCATAGTATATAGGTGAAACACATCAGTATTATGGAGAATAGTATTTGCCAACAAAGATTCATAGTAAGATGTTAACATCTTAGAAAGTTAATGTGTCAAATAATGGGAAGTAATGACCAAAAGTGAAATGGATTTACCAGAAAGAATTATGCTACATACAGAAACTCTACATGGGCTATAAGCAATTTGATGACTTATGTACTTCTGCTTCAAATTCTCTTACACTGCCAACAACATCTTGTATTCGAGAGGAGAGGAGTTCTGTTAGCTCCTCAATACTTTGCAAAAGTGTAATTAGCTGCTCTCGATAAAGGGCACATAATTTATCCTGGCGTTCCAACTCCAATGTTAATACTTGTATTCTCCTGTCCTTGTGATCCTACAGAAAGAAATCACAAATCTTCACGGAAATTCCAGAAGAACTGATATTTACAGGGAATAAAGTAAAAGCCACGGGTGCACACTGAACAGGACTCAACAATTCCAAACTCGAGAGAGGAAATAAACTAATGCCTGACATAAAAAGCCTTGATTTAATCAAAGAACTATCAGTATCGCGCAGGCAATCTTAACCACACTGGGCTTCTGAAACTTGACATATTGATATTCCTCTCAATGTTTTAGACTAGAGTGATACCCCTATTTGGAAGAGAACCTTTTATCAGCAAGTACGCAACAAAGGATGAGAAGAACATCAAAACAAGATGGTCCAAGATATGCTAGGACATGAGAAGAACATTAAAACAAGATGGTCAAAGATATGCTAGGACAAACTTTCACATGCATCACAGTGCAGAACCACTTAATAGCTTCCAAAAACTTACATTTTTCAAGATGATATATCAGATATTATAGACCATTAATTATCTTTCAACTACATATTGCGGGGAACAAGTTCAGTTTTACAGGATACATTCTTCATTAAAAAGTAATCAACCTTCTGGCAACCACCACGAGGCAGGAATCTTCGACTTGGTCGTTTTTGATACTTGTTTTTATAATGGCAAAGATCCCAGGCAGCATAAAAAATATGAAACACGTGAAGATTAACAACCTTCATATTTGGAAGAACTGAAGCCTGTCTTCCCAAACAGCATCAGTTCGGCTTATCATAACTAGGCAGGCGCATCATCGAATTACTTCAGGAAATTGGAGAAACTCCAAATCCACCTTCCAAAATGAATAGCCAAGTACATTGCAGTGATATCTCCATGAATTAAATATTAAGATGAGAAGAGTACTAGATGATTTTATCTTTATTACAATGCCTCATAAGCTATTAAGTAGCTGCCATCAGCCAAAATTTCTGTAAAACATGATGCCGCCTTTGAAAGAGGGAACGTGGTGCAGAGAACAGGAAGATTATCAGAAAGGACTGAAGGAGTAAATACAGAATCAGAAACTGGAGAAGAAACATAATGAAGAGAAAAAGGATGAGCTAAAGAGAGAAGCACCAGTACATCAAAAAACTAATTTGGAGACCTCATTAAATCCATGTAATTGTGACAAGAAAACATGATAGCAGATATACGATTCTTCCTTCCTAGTAGGCGCTGAAACATCAAAGTAAATTGAAGTGTAACTAAAGTTAATACATTTAACATTGGAATCAAACAGTCTTCCTCTAGCTTCCGTAACGAGCATCAGGACAAACTTGGATCATACTAAAAATACGGGTCACAAGTAAACTGCTAGTTTATACTACTTACAGTTGTAAGAAAACAAATTCTTGATTTTTTCTGGTCCTTTGACTTAACGAGAAAATGATGACTCACCATTTGATTACGAGATGGAAGACCAGAAACAACAAGTGGATGAGAATGTTCCTTTATGAATCTTGAAACAATCCACTTGCCAGCCTTGTCAACCTTTACCAACATCATTGCCTTGCAACCTTCTCTTGTGCTACTACGTTTTCTAACACATCCGTATTGGTCTCTTGTTTTTGCATTATAACCTTGCTTATTACAAGATAATCTCCGGGAAAGAATTCTCTTATCTACCTCTGAACGCCGGCACTGATCTATACGCATTATAAATCCCAAACGCCTAGCATAATCATCATAAAATTCCTTGGATGCATCTTCAGAGTCAAATGCCATACCAATATATGGTTCTTGAACAGAAGTTTCTTCTGATGCAATGGATTCCCTTTCAGCAAAGTTGTACACTAAGATATCTCCGGAATGTGAATCCACTGCAACAATATCATTGCTTAGCATCTAACAATCACAAGGATATTTCTCAATTACACTACCAAGAAAATTCTTCTTGCCATGACGAACTGTGCACATGAAATACACCCAAATAAAGCATTTCAGCCAAGAGTATTTAAAATGAAGAATCTTATTTCTCTTCCTCGTTTCAGAAGTAAATCGGCCATAGGTGGTGATAGGTTATGTGTCCGCATATCCTAGGTAGGTAAGTGGACATAATGGGACCATGGGAGTCAACATTCCTACAATAGACATATACATGAATATGTATCTTTATCAGTCATGCATGCACTGATGCACAATTGCACATGTACAAAAATACAACGCCATTTCCTAGTCCGAGTATGAAATCTCGAGCTGTAAGCATAAAGCTACTTCAACCTTTTAGAGTTTCCCTTAGCCAACACTTCATTCATATGATAGTGAAGCTCAAATCACAATCAGCCTCATTTCATTCCCATGTCAGGTCAAAATGCATATTCATATACACATTGATGTATGTTCACGTGAGATTGTGTACGCTGTCAAAATAACAACATTTAATGATTATTTAAGATGCAATGCATTTTATTTAAGGCCAACTCTAGACCAAATAATCCAAAGTCCAAAAATACAATCGTTTTGCAAAACTGGTCACCATTTAACTTCTATAAATATTCATCTACTCTTACTCTGAAGTTCTTCAATCTTCCAGAATCACAACTGATCTTACAAAAATCATCTCAATAAGGCTTCACGAGCTCAAATGCATTCTGAGATCAGAAATAACCAAGATTTAGGAATTTTTCCTCTCCAATTTTTTTTTTTTGGGTAATTCAAGAAGCAATTAGAGGATACTATAATGTTAATTGACAGCAGCACTCAATTAAGCAACCATAAATCAAATAAATGCAAGATAAATTATTTAAAAACACTGTCAAAACTTGCTTAGTAGCTTCATAATAAAAGATAAAAACAGACATTACAATTGAAAGTTGTGATGTACTTACTAATCCCTGTATGGCTGTATCAGGAAGTAACAATATCCACGTTAACTGCACATGGATCTTTCAATTGAATATTCGAAAACAAAAGGGTTTATTTTCATTGATTTTCTCCCCAATTTTTGCTTTTTATCGTCGGGATTTTACGTACAGTATATTTGCTATACTCCATGGCGCTCTTCCTGAGCTAACTACATAACTCGCGTCGGGAAAACGTGTCCACTTTTCCACAAAAGCGCATTTATTTATTTCTTTCTTTCTTTCTTTTTTATTTTTTATTTTTATTTTTTGGCAACTTAAAGTCGCTTGATCCCGCTATACTTCACACAATTGTCCCAATAATTTTCCACCATATATGTATATGGCGGAATAGTATGGCGGGAGATCATTTTTAGTGATCGCTAAGTGATAAAGAGCCTTCCTTATGAAGATGAGATTTTGAGTTACAGTTTATATATATTTTTATTCAAAGTGTTTTCAATTGTATTAAAAAAAAAAGGCCGCTTTTAATATTTGATAGAAAAACATGTTTAGGGAAAAGAAAATAAAAGAAAAGAAAGAAAAGGCCAGATTTACATTCTCCTCTGGGCTCAAGAGATTTGCCCCATTTCTTTTATTTAATTAAATAATTGTCTTATTGACATATCACTATTACTACCACATAAAAAGTTAAACGCCCCGTTTACTGTTCAATGAATAGTGCCAGAAAAGGCTAGATTTATAATCTTCTCTGGGCTCTAGAGATTTGCCCCATTTCTTTCATTTAATTAATTGTTTTATTGACATATCACTATTACTAATATATAAAAAATTAAACGCCCAGTTTACTGTTCAATGAATAGTGCAAAAATCTTTTTTTTTTCTTTGTTGAAATTGGACGATAGAAAAAGGGTTTTGCCTTTGTGTTGGAATAAACAATGTTATTTGCTTTCCCATGTAGCTAGAATGTTCCGGTCCGGCTAAGAAGATTGATAAGGCTGTTTTTGTTAGATATCCTTCACGTGAACGGTAAGGCTCATTACTTATTTATCTCTTTAGTAAATTTCACAATGTTCCACTACTCTCCCTTTGTTCTTATCTCGCTCCTTATGTGATTTCAGTGTCGCCTTATTTCCTTTGTAAAACCTTGAGCTTTTAGATTTTCTATTCTTCTTCACGGAAAAAGGCTCTCTGACGTAGTGTAAACCGGTCCGCTCGCCCTTTAACGAAAAGAAGAAAAAGAAAGGGTTTCCATCTAGTCATCTGAAATATGAGAAATAGCCAATATCTGATGTTCCTTGAGCACCCCTTTTGCATTCTTCTTTTCAGGTGAGTGATGTATTTTCTGGGTTCCATTTCCTTTCTTTTTCTTGAAGCTTTGTTCACAGGCTTGTGTATGTGTTATTTTTATTCAGACCTTTTTTAATTACAGAAGAGATATAAGTTTTAGAATTCTTCGTTTTAAACCTACGAAAAAGTTTAGCTTCATATGTGTGAGTGATTCTCTTCTCTCTCTCAGTGATTCTCTCTCTCTCTCTCTCTCTCTCGGCTTATTCACAGAATCTTCATCCAATTATTTATCTCTTAAAAAGACTCAGTTTCCTATAGTTACTCATTATAAGTGATTCTTTTCCCTTATTTTTGGGTGTTAATTGTTTGGTGGCCAGAGATGATGGATAAGAGTATTAATACACTTTTGTTTTAATATCAATGAAGGGAGAGCTTGAAATATTGGGTTAGAGTATTTTTTTTTCTTTAATTAACATTCATAAACTGTAAATTGAATTGAAATATCAATTAGCTTTTTTTTTTTCAGTAAAGGTCTTTGTAACTTGTAAGGATCTTTTTGATATTGTTGGAAATTTTTGAATTCGGCCAAATTAAAAATGATTGAAGAAGAGAGCACTGATTACTTTCATATTTGAGGTAATATATGTGTGTGTAGTGTTTAGAATGTCATCTTCGCTTGAATGCCAGCAGAGACTTTTGTAGGTATCAAATAATTATTATCCATTTTACACTTATTGATTATTTATTGTGCAATGAATGACTTTTTTTTCTTTACTACATATATCACTCAGTGGGGAAAATTCTTACCCTTGATGTTGCAGCTCTTATGTTCTTGAAGCAAAAATTTGAAACTAGCACTTATAATGAAATAATATTTTTACAGTAGTTGTATCAATATTCTTTACCATTATTTTATTTATTTTCTTTTCACCTTGCTTAAATACTAATACGGGAAATTTTGATGTAAGTAGATATATTTGTAATAAATTAGAAAAATACTATTAATTGTAACTATTTTGGTCTTTGTAATTATTATTGGAAAAAATTAGAAAAAAACTTAATCTCTAATTTTGAAGATAATAAATTTCAAAAATAATAAAAAGACCAAAAACAATTAAAAAAATCACAAATAATTAAAATGATAATCTAAAAATAAGACTCGTACATATTTAAAACTCCTTAATTATCTTTCATTCACAATTATCATCAATTACATCAATTTCTCTCTCATCTAGCAATAACCGTCGACCTTTGCAAACATACTTACATTAATAATTTTTGGAAAAAAACCAGAAAACATTAAACAAAATGCAATAATAATAATAATAATAATAATTAATGCTCATACTAAAAATAAGACTCTTACCTTAATTAAAACTCACTCATTCTCTTCATCTCTAATTATCGTTAATTACATACGTCCTCTCCCATCTCCTCAAATATCACGTCGACTTGTTCAACATCAAAAGCGGAATTAAAAGAGGAAAAACTTCTATTCTTCGAATTATTACATCTAATTTGATTTTTCATTCTTTTTTCGACCCATGCAATTTATTATATTACTATGTAATTTATTACACATTACATTGTGTCATTGTTCATGTTATATTGTTGATTCATTGTATCATTCTTTTCTTAGACCATTGTAATTTACTACATTACCATGTAATTTATTACACAATGTACATTACAGTGTAATTTATTACACATTATATTGTGTCATCGTTTATAATATATTGTTGATACATTGTGACATTCTTTTTTCGACCCATGTAATTTACTATATTAACATGTAATTTAATGCATATACTAAAAATAAGACTCATACCTCAATTAAAACTCACTCGTTGTCTTTCATCTCTAATTATCGTCAGTTACAACCGTCCTCTCCTATATCCTCAAACACCACGTCGACTTCCACACCAAGAGCAGAATTAAAGGATGAAAAACTTCTATTCTTTGAATTATTACATGTAATCTGATTTTTCATTCCTTTTTTTACCTATGTAATTCAGTACATTAATATATAATTTATTACACATTACATTATTGTTCATGATATATTGTTGATACATTGTGTCATTATTTTTCCGACCCATATAATTTATTACATTACTATGTAACTTATTACACAATGTACATTACCGTGTAATTTATTACACATTACATTATGTCCTCGTTTATGATATATTATTGATACATTGTGTCATTCTTTTTTGAACACATGTAATTTACTATATTACCATGCAATTTATTACACATTACATTGTGTAATTTATTACACATTACATTACCAAGCACTTACACCATTGAACTAAGAAATTCTCGACATCATTACCAACGTTACTAAGCTTGGGAGTTTCTCGATTCACGCCGAAGAATCAAAAGGAGGAAGAATCATGAAGAGACGAAACCTTCAAATTAGGGATTATTATACACAAATGGGCAGTGACAAGGATAGAGACAAATAATAATAATAATAATAAAAAAATGGTGTTGAAGTCGACGTGGTGTGATACTCTCCCTCCGACTGTTCGTATGAAATTATCAGAAGTTTTTTCTCCTTTGATTCTGCTATTGGTGTCGAAGTCCACGTGGTGTTTGAGAAGATCGAAAGGACGGTTGTAACTCATGATAATTTGAGATGAGAGAGTATGTAGGAGTTTTAATTAAGGTAGGAGTTTTATTTTTGGTATCTGCATTGATTTTTTTTTTGGTAATTTGTTTAATGTTTTCCGGTTTTTTTTTAATTTTTTTCCAAAATATTATTAATGTAAGTATTTTTACAATTTATTTTTAATAACTACTATAAAAACTAAAATAGTTATAATTGAGAGTATTAATCAAATTATAATGGCCAATGGATGGATTTCGGCTAATTACCACATACTAATATTTATTATGGATCATTTCACAATCCATTGGCTTTTTATCTCTTTTTCCCCCTTCTATATATGACTCTACATGAATCTTGTGCCTTCACTTATTTTTAGTAGTGGCAAAGTCGCTCTTTTTTTTTTAAAAAAAAAAAAAAATCATGCTTACCAAATGATACTTGTATAAGTATTTTTTATATTTCGAATGGTACACATATATTCAAATTATTAATTTCACGTGTTCTGTTTCATAAGTGTCTTTCTAGTAAATTTCACTTTATCATATTTTGGTTATTGACAACTTTAATCTACCATTGAGCTGATCTTTTCAAAGGTACTCAATTATCATTTTAGCCATCTAATTGTATGAAAGTATTGCCTTCTCAAATTATTAATTCCACATAGCTTTTAAGCTTTGACAAACTTGATTTGAAACTGATAAATAGGGATATATTATATCACCATCATGCTAACAAATTCCAAACGAATTCAAGTGAAAAGTAACACAAAGCACGTGCAACGCACGAGCGGAAACTAGAATTTATTTTTTGAAAAAAAAAAGGAAAAGAAAAAATTAATGAGAAGCACGGTACTTCCATTATTGCTTCCACATCCATATGATAGCTAATTATAATAATAATAACATAATATAATAATAATTGAGACCAATTATAATTTATTTCGAGATGATCCTAATATTTACTTATGACATGTTAAGAACACCGTCCATTCTTCCAAATAACATTATAATGCTTACAAATACCTTCCATTGTTACTTCTGAAAAATTCAAGATGTGTTACCATCTCATCGGAAAAAAATGAAGTGCATTGTCAAAATAATAGCATTGCGCTTGCTTAAAAGGAGGTAATGTAAGTCATATTTGTTTATTTTTCGTGCAACATATAAGCTCGGTGGACAGACCAGAACTTCCGAAAATGTTGACACATGTCGAGATGCCCTTCATCATCCTCGCAGAATCTTGTTTTTGCCTGTCAACCCAAAGCCAATTGGGAACAAAGGATCATACGAGTTATCTTCAGCATGCATAGGCAGTTGATCAACACTTTTAAACCATGCCATGGGAAGCCGTCCTTGGAACTCGTGATCTCCAAAGATAACATCGGCAATTCCACCACCTTCGCTTCCAGGTAACCAGGCAGCAACCAGTGCATCCATTTTGTCCAAAAGCCATGGCTCTAAGGTCAAAGGTCTCCCCGATATCAAGATAACCAATGTTGGAACTTCTTCAGCAACCTTGCCTATTAGCTCAGCTCCATTAAAATGAATTGTGAGCTCTGTACTGTCACCACCAGATTCCACATATGGAGCTTCTCCCACAACGACGATAGCAAAAGAGTAGATCTGACCTGCTATGGTGTTTGAAGATGGATTTTGTTCATATATCACTTCTGTTTCGTGCCCAACTATTTCTTTGACAGCTTCCAAAATGGTCGTGCCTGTTACGACGAAACAGATTCAGTAAATGCTTTTGAGCATCACATTCAAGGTAAAGATTAGAAATCTAACAGTGAACTTGAATTATATACTCTAGTCATGAGCTAAGCAGGAGCAATCTATTGCTTTAATAACAAGATGTGGATAAATCTAATTAAGATAATTTATTTTTCATGCCTTCAACTAAGTTAACAGTGTTCTCAACAAAAAGGGATTCACCACAAACGGTTTCTGCAGGTTCAATGTAGCAAGACAGGCATTTATCATATATTACGGGAAAGGTCAAGGATAGCAATTTACAACGCGACTCACTCACTCACCTTTAACCCAATTGAGTTATAAGGACAGACCATTTACAAGTTCTGCACAGAAATAGGTTAAACCATCAACGAAACATAAAATTGTGAGTGAATCCATGACTTGGAATATCATGTAACATAACACCCAAGTCATTAAACACATACTAAATTTTAAGTAATTCTATTAGGGCTCCATTAGGGCTGCAAGCATTTCTACCTTTTCATTGTTGTGTCAAGTTCTTTCTGTCCTCATGTCGTGTCAAGTTTATTTCTTTCATAGTGTTTGCATATTATGCAATCTGAGGACTTGAAATTATCACTGTAAAAGCATTGCTAGTGGCAGGAAAAACCCAACAGAAAAATTTTAGAGGAAAAAACTAATCACAAATAGTATTCCCCCCCCGGTGGCGACTGACAAACTCAAAGGGGAAAACCTAAGGTGAATTTTTTAGGGGCCAAATTTGGTCCCCTTTATACCTTTTTCTCCCAAGAAAATAGGATTATTCCCCCTTCCTCCACCTTACATTATCTGGAAAAGGGTGAAAAACATTCAAAAAGGATTATTTGGATAAAGTTGAACAAAGGGGAAAAAGCCCCAAATATGGTTTTTCACACCCAACATTAGAAATGCTCTAAACAAAGTAATATATAATCCTTTTATGCAGAGTATGTGTGATATTCCATCTTATTGTAATGGGGGAGAACTGATGTTTAACAGATTCATTTTACTCATTATTAATGAATTATCTTAATAAATTGTAATAGGAAACAGATATTTACAGGTCTATGCATTGCATTTTCTTATTTGATCAACAAATGTCAAATGGGGAAGTAAATAGTTTTCAGAGATATTCTCCATGCAGGCTCGTGCTTTTCTTTTGAAATAGAAATGAAATGATTAGAATGAATGGTTTTCCGAAAGGATGGCATACCAGTAGTTATTCGGCCACTTTTTCCTTCCCAAGTTGCTGTCCATCCGCCGCATTGATATCCAAGATCATCAGCATGTATTCCGGCAACAAGAATCTTTTTAGCATTCCTGTCCAACGGAAGAAATGGTCTGTCTTGATTCTTCCCATTCTTTAAAAGAACCAACGACTTGCGAACTGCTTCACGTGCTAAATTTTTATGCATCTGACACAATTTTTCCAACATTAGAGGTCTTTCTTCAAGTATAGGAAGTCCTTTTTATGTTATAAGATAAGAATTCTTTTATACTCCCCTTCTTGAACTAGATAGTCAAGGGCTCATGTTCCTTCCAGTACTAGTTGGCTCATTAAACCAGAAAGGAAAAACATAAAGACAACACACAGAATCGTGTAGGTGCATACCAAAGCACTTGCTTTGACAAGCACCAAATCATGAAAGGTCAAACTAAAACAAATTAGAAGACATATGAAGGGCTTAACATACGTAGGCATTGCTTTTCATTTCTTCAATAAGGTGCATCCCTAAAGATTTTCTCTTGAGAGAACCACTCAGAAGTTAAACTGCTATTTAAACATTTAAAAAGTGTATTAACCTTGAATGGTGATACTCCCTACCATTACTGAAAACTGAGAAGTAAAAGTAAGTTTTGTGGAGATTATTAACTCACATCACAACTAACTGTATCCAGCAAAGATCTATTGCTCAGAGGAAATTCAAAAATGCCAGCAGCAAACTTTACTCTCAGTACTCTTTCAACCGCATCATCAATTCTTGTGATTGGTATTTTTCCCGACTCCACCAGATGTGTTAAATCGTCCAAAAATAATTGATATCGGAAAGGAACCATCACCTGTAAGTCATATGTAACAGAGATGAAGACACAACTTAGAAAATTTATTGGATTGCTGAAAATTTATTGGATTGCTGAAAAGACTATGACATCATCTACCATATCTACTCCTGCATTGATGGCCTGCAGAACACTTTGCTGATAGTTTGATCCATAGGAACTAGAAAGCCTATCAAGGCCTTCAGAATCAGATATAATAAATCCCTGCAAGAAAAATCCTACTCTAATTAGTAGTAGCTGAAATTCTGCTTATTTCTGCAGATTGCAGTACTTAAATTCTATCTTAAAACATATATCAATTACATGCACAGTGGTTGTCAAATCACACAAGTGTTGAAACAAGTATCACCTGTTCACCTTCTCTAAATCTGGATCACTTATGGGATTTTATTTTAAGCATATTATTCATGTCACCCTGATGACTTATTGGGTTCACCCGAGATTGCTTGGAGAATTAATAGGAAGCAAAACTAGGAAGTAAAGAAGCAGTTAATAAAACAAAATAGTTAATTAATGGTGCAGGTGCCTCACAGAAAATAGAAGCAAATTGGCACCTCAACTTGAGGTTGGCCTCAAGGCACCCCTCATTACCACCTTTTTATTCCATGCATGTGCCGCATTGATTACCAAAAAAATTACCTGGCTATTTACAGAGTACTTATAACAGAACATGTAAGCAACCAGTCAACTCTAATCAAATCCTAAATGGAACAAATCTGTTTGAAAAATATAATCTACCCTAATACTGCTATTACAAAAAAATTCAACATTCTTTTACAACCTCCTACTAGAACTGATGAACTCATGCAAATATTCCCCTTAAACACAATTACAACACATTCTTCATGGTTAAATGAATGCACGGATGTAACTAACACAACATTACATGTGCACCTGAATTAGCTAACAATGCATGAGATCAGGAGTTTGCACCTCCTACAGTTTGCGACTGCATAAAAATTATGTATCTTATAATTTATAAATCAATAGAAATGTACGACTAAAAAGTATGTTTGTCCAATTTAATATAGACTACAAACATTTCGGGTATGTCTTATATTATAACTTAAGTGGCCGGTATCTGAAATACATGGATAGCAAATGGTATTTATATTTCACCAAATATATGGATAATGTGGGAACATTTTACAAAATGCCATTTTTTAAAGTAAGAATCTTATAGTACATGGAATTATTTTATTTTAATCATGAAAAGTCAACAATTATGGTAAAAAGGTCGCTATAATTGTTGACTTCTCAAAAAATGGCCAAGTAAAATGATGCCTGTGCCTGTAAAATTTAAAATATATATTATCCCATGTGGCTAAAAGATTCATATTTTATATGTTGAAATGTTATAACATTTTGCTAAACACATTGAATAAGTTAGCTATCTAAGCCAAGACCCATGTGGTATAATGGCATCCTAGTTGCTTCTCAAACCCTTGATAAAGGGTTTGATTCCCCACCACAAGTATCACTTTGTAATATCACACCAAAAAAAAAAAAAAAAAAATTAGCTATCTAAACATGCTTTAGATCTTGCCAAACAAAAGTAACTCTTTCCAGCTCCAAAAAAAATATTATGTCATGTTTTTGAAGTGTTCTCTTACATATGTCCAAAGATGCACATGTGAAGTGCACAAGTTTATGCGCTTTACTTGTTGCAGACTTACAACAGATTTGTGTCTTAAATGTATACATGAGTGCACATTCCATGAATCAATTGCTTCTGTTCCGGCCCAAGGATGTGAATATCTAATGGTTGGGCCGAGAGTGTTGTATGTCCTTTCCTATTGATGATGCCAGTTTCTAAGACTAGGATTCACATGATGTAACATAAGAATATTCGGTTTTATTTGGATTTTGGAGGAAGATGAGATTTAATTGCCTATGGAAACTTTATAGCTTAGGGTCTTAGGCATTTGAATCATTGTATTTGACCTGATTTTCAGGTGATTACGACAGACTAGCACTTGCCCAGAACCATAAAGGCGTTGCTATATCAGTTCTAAACCATCAGGTGAACCAGCCAGAAGATAAGTAAGATACAAAATCCACATGAAAGACGTCGTAAAACTTGCCATTCACGTACCTTAAATCCCAGCTTCTCTTTCAAGATCTGTGTGAGAAGAAAATGACATATGTGTAACGGTGTCCCGTTCCAGCTTGAGTAGGACGCCATGATGGTACAGACCCCTTGAGAAATACAATCCATATAAGGAGCCAAGTGGATTCTCTCTAGTTCATCATATGACAATACGGCATCCCCCTCATTTTTTCCATCTTTAGTGCCACCATCTCCTACAAAATGCTTTGCACATGCAACAACATTTTCTCTGGAGTTAGACATGCTGATCAGTGAAAGAAAAGATAAACGGAAAGAAATTCAATGTGGGTAACAATAAACAAAAAATAAAAAGCCTGCAAATGAAAAGGGAAACAAAAGATGTCAAGTACAGAAGAACTCTGAAAATGTAAAGCAACAATTCTCTTCAAAAATTCTGAAAACAAAATCGTCAATATTTTCTTAACACAACTTTCCTTCTTAAATTTCTTATTGAAGAAAAATGCGTTTTTGGTATTAATAAAATCACAGGACCTAAAATTAATGGATACAAGCTAAAATGAAGTCCAAATATGCAAAAATATTAACTAAACATCACAATCCATGTAATGCATGTCGAACAAAGGAAAGTACAAGTCCTGTTTACCTTCCAGCTAGAAATGGGTAACCATTTGGGTGACCTGATGGCGGTTGTCCTTGCAAACCCTCCACTAGGGAGGTCATCTTTCTAACAATCTCAGTGTCTTCCCCAAAACTCTCATAGCATCGTCCCCATCTAGGATCCCTGCACACCTGTCACAGTCATCTTCAAATATCTATTACGCCGACAAGTATTCAAGACAGAAGACTGCAATCCAAACTTAATCCCCAAGGCAACATCCATAACAAATAAGAACACAATAATAGCCCGTGCACTGCACATAGAACACAAGCATCAAGCGCCTGGAACTTCAGTGATAATTAGTACTACTAACCACCAATTCTTCAGACAGATTCTTCTGAAATTTTATTCAGCATCTCAATTATAATGAACTGTTACAATATATCAAAAGGAATTATCTAGGACTAATCCTTATCATTTACAGCAGTGCAATGGGCATTGCAACACAATGTCGAGCTATTAAAAACAAATGACCGAATTCATTATTTGTCCTCTAAATTTACATTTAAGAATGAAACAAGAAACTAACACTACAAAAAAAATAAAAAGTGACAGATATTCAAAAACTATGAATTAGAACAACTTACAGCAACACATGGAGAAAAAGCATAGTGAGCACCACTTGCCCTTACTTCAAGAGCTGTGGCAGCCCCAATTCTCCGAACCAAGTCAGCATCCCTGCGCCATCACAGTGTTTAGAATAAGCACCATACAGCATTTAGTGAAGTAAGTTGCATCAGTACTCAATATAAAGCGAAAAGATGAAAATATATAACTACATTGAGTTAAGTTACAAGTAGGATTTTCCAACTAAATACAAAAGAATAACGTGGTGGCTCCGAGCCCTATGTTGTGAGGAAATACGGTGGCGCCATAAACATTATTGTTACCGTGCACCGCATCAATCCCATAAAGCAGTGGGATCCCAAGCCGCGACTCCAAAGAAGCCTTCTGGAAATTATCTACCATGTCAGCCCAATCCGAAGACTTTGCATTCTCGAACGGCCCACTTCCACCAACGCTCAGCATACTCCCTGCAAACCGCCCACTAAGAAACGAGATAAATACTAAAACTGAAAGAAAAAATAAAAAATGTATTATCAGGAGTTTGATTGAGAAGTGTGGACCTATACAGAGGTCTTTAACGGCGGAAGAGGTGGCGACACTGCGTTCAATCTGGGTCATTTGACCGATCTTTTCTTGCGGAGTCATCCGAGAATAGTAAGTCTTTAACTCTGGCTTCGATGCTACAATTTGGATTCTTGTATATGCACATCATCGCCTTATCCGTGATCATCTTCTTCTACCTTGTTGCGAACTGCAAATGTGATGAGGATTTTGGACCGATCCCGTGGAATTATCCAGGCAAACCTTGAGCGTGTTTGAAGTTCCCGTGGATGTTTTCTTTTTAGTCATCCAATTTACATGTGAATTTCCTTTTAATCACTAATCTTTCAGTTGTTGCAATATAGCCACTAAATCTTTTTTCAGAAAATATATAGTTTTTTTCCAAAATTTTGATTAGGGAACCTCCCCGCGCTTGCGTTGTTTCACGCACTAAAAATCACTTCCAATTTGTACATTTTGAGCTTCAATTTCTCATGAGCACATTTAGCATTTTGCGCATTTAAACGTATACTCGTATACGACAGTAAATCTAACTGTAAGGGATAACAATAGTGAAAGCTGAATAGAAAAATTGATTCTGAAAGAAGAATTAGAGAGCAATTGGAGAAGAAGATGAATACTTAAAGGTTGAGAGCCGGGGTATATGTATGGCACATCTATGGTGTCCAATGGACACCAAGTATGGTGTCTTTTCAAAAACTTGTTCGTGTAAAACATGTGTGTAATCCGCAAGTATACGATCGAACAAGTAATTTAGTGAACAATGAGTCCGAGTTATCGTTCCCGTGATGATCAGATTGAGTGCCGAAATTATTAGTTCCAATTTTATTTGAATGATCAAATATTTTGTGTTTTAGAAAAGAGAATAAATAAACAAATAAATAAAATTAAGAAAATAAAATATATACAAAGATCTAGAGGGAAATATATGATGGATATGAGTTAGGACTCACAATTTCACCATAGTTGGACCACCTTGTCTAATGACAACTAATCTATGTTACCGATCGAATCTCACGAAATTAACGAACTACTCTTCTCGAAGTTAGCTAATCCTACAAAATTAGGCCCCTCTCACATATCTCTAAATGAGCGCGTTAACAATCCTCTTAAGCTCATTAATCAACAAGAAATTCATGTAAGCCTCCCCGAAGTTCACCCTGCGTGATCGCACTAATCACAAACAAATCTCTTTGTCTCGTCTAAATTAATGATTCTTATTGCATAAGTTAACTTAAATATTCCTCTTTCGAGTTCAACAAAAGTCCATTCACTCATCATCCATTGGCCACAAAGATGAAGACAAAATAATATACCAATAAGAATTTAACACAGAAATGAATTGCATAAATTCAGCATGAAAAATATAACTATGGTCTCAACTAAGTTACATCGTTCGTCCTAACTTAGAATCAATTACACATTATGAATGAAAAACACAAATAAATAGAGCGCATAACTTGGATAACTAGCTACGAAGAACTCTTGCACCAAGCTTCTCTTTTTTGAATCTAGAACTTGATTCCCAAGCCTCCAAAGGTTTTGTGTTTTTCTCTTCCTTTTCTGTAGTGTTTTCTGTATTGTCTCTCCTCCCTTTCTTCTCTTTTTATAGGGTCTTGAAAATCCCTCAGAATGAAGAAAATTTGGGTACCAGTTTTATAGTAAAAAGACTTCTAGAAAAACTCGAAAAAATATGAAAAGTTCCGATTTTGCGGCCGCATGGCTGAACCTCTACTGTTTCTGCCGATTTTGCTCTCTGGTGCGGCCGCACATTGATGTTGTGCGGCGGCATCAATTTTTATTTATTTTTTTCTTTTTATTTCGACCCTTCAATTCTTATTCCTTGACACCTTGGCTCCTAGAACTTCATAATTCGTGCTAGATTGATCCAAACTCGTCCAAATTCATACATCTTTGCTTCCTCTCAGATTTTAACCTACAATTTAATAAACTAAACATAAATACGAACTTTTAAATACAATATCACATAATTAGCAACACATATAGGGGGATTTAAATATCACAATAACTACCTATCAAGTGTCCAATGGGTTATGTGGTAGGCACCTATTGGACACCTTAGGGGACCCATCTCTTATGAATTATGATGTCCAATGGGTGTCATTTTAGACCTTTGGGGAGAAAACCCGTCGTATTAACCCAGCCCTAATATAGTATATTATTTCGCACAGCGAAGTAGAATTATTCACTCCAATAAAATATGTATAACTTAGCGTATCTCAATCAGACCTTCTTTGAACTTCCAATGGTATACACTCTACGTTGTTGGTATTAAATTTACAGTATAAAGTAACTACATGAGTCATAAAAACTCAGTAAATATGATAACATACATGGTCTGTTCATAATATCTAATAAATGAACTAATGATCCCAAAATATAGGGATGACACATGCGGCCACACCCTGAATGGTTGGCGGGGCGGCGCGGGTTTTAGTTGCCCCGCCTTGAACCCGTTTGATTAAAAATAATATACCATTATTATTTAATTTAAAAAAAAAAAAAAACCCACAAGCTATGATATATTTTTCCACCGAGTGTTGTGGAATAAATATGCACCAAGTATGATATATACCTAAAATTCTACTCAAGACAAACTCGTAAGTGTTTATAAGATATAAGATATGCAACAAAATTAATCAGAATAATGCGCATACGATGCAAATTCAACTTGGAATTACTATTATATACATAAACTAAATCCCTCTTAAGCAAATTCCTTCTCATATAGCATCGACAATTTACATCAAGACGCCAATACAGACCTACTTTTTTCGTTGTCATGTCCATGAAATTTCTTTTCAAATCCTGCTACATAATCTTCCATGCATGACTTGTATGTCTGCATGCCAGGAACCTTTACGGCCAATTCCAACCCTATATTCATCCATTTCTTTGCCACATCAATGTTTCCCAGCCTTACGGGAAGAGCAGCTCGATTCCATGCTGTCATGGCTAGCCATTTCGCTTCTTCAAGGGGATACTCTCCTTCCTTCAAACCAACCATGATGCGATATGCTTGCCTATACATTTCAATCACTGAATCATCATCTGTGTCACCATTGTGAATAATGGTTACAGAAATTAGTTTTCTGAGTACGAGAGCCACATTATTATAATCTAGTGAAGGGGAAGCAAGGAGGGTTGAGAGGCTGGAATGGAGGGCGAAACTGGCCACTTCAGGGTTGGACCGTGGTCCTTCAGAGGCATCAAAGCCTATCTGAAGTAAATGTTGTGAGTTACAAGATTTTGAGCTAGCAAAGTTCTTAATCAGGAGGAGTTGTTGGGCTCCCTTGTTACAAATCCTCGAGTATAGATCAAAGGCACTCCAAGTGTATATAAAGAAGAAGTTGGGTTCAATAGAATCTATTTGACGTTCAACTTTAAGCATCTGCATCCAAGCATTGAGAAAGTCAATGATATTACTATGAACATTAGTTTAAATCAAATGACCGAGCAACAGAAAGCAAAGTGAAAAATTAGTCGAGACACTGATATTTACCTTTCTAGCCTGTTCTAGAAGTTCAATGGCTTCTCTTGTTTCAGTTTCCAGCAGTATAGTTTTTCTATGCCTTTCTCCAGAAATGATGGCAGATACAGCCAACACTAATGATTTACCAACCATCAGATCATTTTCTTCTGCTTCCCCATCACTCATAATGCCGTAAAATTCGGATGCTAGTCTAAAGAATTCTGCACATAATTCATAATTTTTCTCCTTTCCATTCCTTACCCCAAAATTCCAGGCATTAACTGCAAACCAATTCCTTTCCCTTCTTCCCACTTCTCCTTTCCCGAAAAAGAGTTCAGGTCCAAGTTCAGATTGTCGTGCATGTGCGTTTTTTAAGTGTTTGAGAACATCAGAGTCACATCCTGAACCTTGAATTAGAATTGTGACTAAAGTGCGGAAAACTACAACTTCCTTAATTGGCATTGTTTTCCCTGAGGAGTAGAAATGTAAGAGATGGGACAGAGAGGCAGTAGCAACGGGAACAGAACTGCAAGCAACAGCTTCATGGGCAGAAAGGGAAAGGAAATCAGTGGTGAAGTCAATGCAGCTTGACATTGCTTGCACCTGGGCAATAGCACTGCTGTCATCCTTTTTTTGCAAGTAGATCTTGAACTAAAGTATAAAGAAAAACATGGGTGACAAAATCAATACATAAGCAGTCCTGTTCTCAAACAATATAGAACACTTGAAATCAAGCCTACCTCATTACCAAGATGAAGAAGCATACCTTAAGGAAGGCACTAGCTACATTGGGTTCCAGCTGCAGAAATAGGAAAGGATCACAAAATTGAGTTAACACATGAAGTTGAGAGTTCTACAGATAGCATGAATGAAAACTTCCCTGAAACTATTTCTTGTTATACGCGAACCTTTTCAGCCTCATTGATATATTCTTCAGCTCTATCTAGCTGGGAGAGGCCTAGGTGACATAGGCAGAGAACTCTAATTCCCTTTGCCCTGAAAATTCTGTTTTCTATGTTGTGAGGGGTATAAAGCAGAGATTTCTCAAACATCTCAGCACTAATCTGATAATCTTTGGCTCGAAAATATTCTGCAGCACTGATAAAAAGTGATAATTAAGAACTATTTCTTGTGTAATGAATGCATTATGCATGCCAGCCTGATGCGTCCTCAAGTGATGTCAGGCAATGCCATCTTTCAATATGACAAACAAACATGGAAGCTATGACCTCATGTAGACGTGGAAGACAAGTTCAAACATTCTACTAGGCTCAGCATTAAGGTCATGTACGGATGGAGTTTATGAACATCAGCAGTTGAAAGAAGGCCTAAAATCAGAGAAAAATATATAGAGATGGTGGTTTACAGGGAACCAAACCTTAGTTAGCAATAAAATGGACAGATGACCTGAAACTGATTCTCACCATCCTCGTTTAAATACAGAATACGGGGCACAAAAAGCAATTGGTGATCTGAAAATAAGCAACATATTCACAACTCTGTGGTTGGCCCTTGGTCTACAGACAAAGACAAAATCAATTCAAGGTCAGTTACAGGTCATCGGCGCATCCATGCCTGCACCCTACTAAGAATGCTCAAACCTAGTGCACCAGAACTCCTTTACCTGGTGTTTAAGACAACTTCTCGACTCCCGTGATATCTTATGTTGGATTATATAAGTGAATGAATGAAATCAAGCAAGATAACTCTTCTCGTTGTTAAATGCAAGAAAAACTAAAAAGATCCTTCAAAAGACTCAGTTGATTTAAAAAAAAAAAAAAACCATTTCCCCCAAAGTATGAACATTCCTCTTCCTTTATGCATTCCTCTAAAACTGTTTTATTCCTTTAAATAAATAACCCATGACATAAATGATCATCGGGTATAAGTAACAGCTGGAAATTTAATTGTTTACCAGTTCCAGAGAAGAGCGTGCATTGTTGTCCTCTCCTTGGCAGCACCATCTCCACTAAAAAGCTCCACCACCCTTTCATCTGAGACTAACTCAGTCATGACCTTCACCCTCACTTTTCCTCCATCAGCTCCACCTGCACCATCACCAATGACCCTATTCACGACCCTGATTGCTACACCAGCACTAACACGACAGCGTCCCAATAGCTCTTCCGATCTCACCCCCTTTACTGTCTCTGCACCTGCTGCACCCACGGCCTGAAAGTAAGATTCCATAGCAGATACCCAAACTCCCTCTGGTATCCCATTATCGACCACCATGCTTTTCAGCTCCTTCTCTGCCTCCTTGTACCTCCCCATTCCCAGCCATGCCTTCATCGCTAGCACACTCAAACTTGGATGGTGATCTACACCACCCGTACCTTCCCTCAAAACCTTCACACACTTTAGAACACTTTCAAATTCATCACGTTGCAAATGCGCTGCAGCTATAAATCTCAGAATCTTCAATCTCAACTCCTTCAAATCTAATGCCTCCTCTGTCTTCTTCACTATTCTTAATCCTTTTTCGCATAATTCTAGGGCTTCATTCATCAATTTCAGTGCATCTTTTACTCCAGATACATCGCCAATGGACAACAATATTTTTCCAAACATCAAATACTGAATAGCCAGGGCTTTGTAATTTTCTGGAGTTCCGAATAAAGCATTTTTGGATCGATTTAACAGAGCAATTGATAAACTCCGGTCTGAGACTTCCCAAGTAGCTCGAGATCGAGCGAGATTGAGATCCAAAAGGAGTTTCCGCTCATCATTATTGGATATCGAGCTAATGTCAACTTTTGACAAGAGGTCGGTAGCCTTTTCGAAGCAACTGTTCGCGTGATCGAATTTTTTGAGGTCGTGCCAAATAAGACCTGTCTTGTAGAAGAACATACCAGCCTTAATAACCGGCGATGGTATCCCGCTGACATCAGAAGTTAGAAAGAGCAAATCGGCGGCGATGTGCCGGAGTTTGGCCTGTTCCTCGGACAGTCTTTGAACTCCCGTGGAAGCCGCGTTGGAAAGGTCGACACAGGTATTCCATAGGCGGTAGCTGAGCTTCCAGAGAAGGAGTTTAGTTGAGTTAGGGAAAGGAGCGAGTTGACTCAGCTCTGCGAATACAAGTCGGAGCTCGGAGGAGTAGGAATCCGGCAAGGGAAGCGAACGGGAGTGCCGTTCCAGAGCTTTGATTGATGCTTCTATTTGGGAGATTGGCTGAGAGTGGTTGGAGGAATCAGCGGTGGCGGAGGTGGCGACTGAACCTCGGCGGAAGTCCGGCGTCGAAATCTCCGCGATTCGCATTTTCCGTGAGAATATTTTGCGGCGGGAAATTATATTTTGGGGAAATGGATTCAACAGATTTTAAAATGAAATTTAAGGGAAAATTGCGTAGATGGCCCTACACCTTTTTGATTCAATTTATAGTAGTTGATTTGTAAAGAGAAATTATAAAGAAATAAAATATCTGTGTATATTTAATAAAAGTTTGAAATTTGTGGCTATAAATTAGTAGTTATCAAATCAGTAGTCAAATAAGTGAAATTATAATGTGTTTTGATAAAGATAATCAAACAACTTTGTGAAAATTCCATCCGCATTGTTCTTTTGTATCGTATCAATGTTGAGTTTTAAGGATAGAATTTTGATCACTTTGCCTCCTGGGTATAGCGTAAAAGTAATCACGATCTAACACTATATATTATAGTTGTAATTTCCTATGTGACGTGTCCCAATACACGCTACATGATCACATGACACTATATGGTATCATATATATGGTATTAGATCATTTTTAAGAATTTCAATCTAACATTATATGTTATAGCACTATATGGTGCTATATGACCATATGACGTGTATCAAGACACTATACGGGAAACTACAACCATATGGCGTGCATTCATACATATTGTTTTATATCATTTTTAGATCAAACCAGATAAGAATTGGCAGGGCTGTCTGATAGGACAACCATTGGGAGAACCCCGACCTGAAGAATACATAATTCCTGGAGGTCCTCAAGAAAAATCGAAATATGCAGCATTGAACTAACAGAGAGGCACACATCCACAATCTATCATGCACGAACAGTCTCTCACGACTCATCCAACAAATTATATCTGTAGACCTGCACTAAACCATGCTTCAAGCATGCTCAATGTTCCATGCAGATTGAGAGTAATGGAAATCTAACTTGTCAAGAAATATATAAAGAGAGGGTACATGTAAGATGTTGAAATGAACTTCAAAATCTCCCATTACAGGTACAAACCACAGGCATTACCTGAATGGATATCGTTCTTTTACTGATCAGGTGTGAAAAGTAAAAACCAAAACGGGCATATCAAACATCGATCACCTAAGACCACCATGATCTATATGAATTGTAATCGCATATTAGGCATAAAGTCGAATAAATTTCAATATCATCTTTCAGCTGTTCTAAGAGAACCTATTTCATTATGATCCAAGCTGCAAAACTTTTTTTAACTGTAAACCCTGGCTAGAATTCTAGATGGGCAAAAATACATTCTATAAATAATCAAATCCAAAGGTATTCAATGCAACTATGAAGACTAGGAATCAATCGTGGCTGAATACACGAGGTTCTTGTTATGATACAACAAAGTACACGTTCAGCATTTTGTATCTCAAACTAAAGTTTTACTACAACGAGTGTGTTCCTTCTGGGGAAGCTCTTAGAAGCCCAATGCCAATTCTGCAGGACAAGACAATGAAACAATACTATAATGCACGGTTGATGTGAAAATATACAGATGATATTAAATTTGAGTTTACTGTCAGAAAATAGAAGAAACTGTAAAAGCAAGACCATTTTGTAGCCTAAAGAAGCCAGTTAGTTATACAAAGAGAAAATTGCCTGTAAATAAAGTTTTCACACTGTCACCTCATATTTTGACTTTGCTATTTTTTTCTAAGATAATAATATGCTTTACCAGAAATTTTTATCAGAACTCATAAATCAGGTAGAAGTAGGAGGTTCTTCCTTTGACTATACAGTATGGCCCACATAATTTAGAAGAGAGAATCCATTTTTGTTTACTAAATATTTGCCAGAGTAAGCATTCTTTGACAAGACTTCGAACTCAGATCCCATAAATCACATGAAAAGTTCGTAAAATCAGTTCGGTCTAAAAATAGAATTCTTTTCTAACCCTATTCCACACCTTTGCTTCCAGGGAATCTATTCAGCGCCTCTTCTCTACAGACTTCTTAGGAGAAAAATCAATTTTTCACGCCCACATGGAATGACGGCCATTTTTTTGTGGGCCCTCAGTTCCCCCACTTTCTGAAAAGTTGTTGAAAACTCGTTGAGAAATTCCATTCTACCCTTTGAATAGTTAATTTCGGACATCTTTTTCGTCAAACACAAGGAAGGACAATGTAATTTGAAAGGAACTTAAAAATTGAGAGTACAAGCCAGATCTCCGATTGTCAGAGCACCAAACATTGTGGAGCCCAGGTTCTAGCCAAAAAAAATTGATTTTTTCCTTGAAAAATCTGTAGACAACAGACGCTTATAGAAAGGTACTTCAATGGCAGCCAAAGCAGTCGCATGATTACAAGCAGCCATCACCAATTAAGCCCAAAAGGCAAACACCTTGTAACGGAGGAATTTTAATGACTATCATAATGCTAGGAAACTCCCAACACTTAAAAAATATGCAAGTAAAGACTTAAACAAAGATTTTGTCATTTTGGAGTTCTCAATTGTCTTCTTAAGGTGCAAAAATTTGAGTCACATATCAGCATATGATACAGAAGCATTTTGATGCAACACGTAGAGAGAACTAGAGCGACAATGAGAGAGTAGAAGATATACAGAAATTTAGAGAGGAGAATCTTTAGAGGAAAACTCATTAGCCACCATCAATGAAAATGATGTCTTGAAATGTGAAAGTTAGATCTCCTCCTATCCTATAGAATAAGAGTCTACAAGAGCTTCTAGTAAATAACAATTACTTCTCATGTCCCATGAAGATATACATGCTTCCATTTTCACATAGATTAAGAAAGTTCAAAAACATAGCTGGAAAAGTAAATTTTACTTGTACTTTTTATGGTATCTTTTATTTATTGTTCCAACTACAAATAAATGATGGCCATTCACATTTGTCAATAATAATGCATGTTGAGTCTATGAAAAAACTAAGAAATCAAATACACTCTCAGCAAGGTAAGTGGACTAGAGTCTGAAATATATAAATAAATCAAGCATATCTTCATGATAGAGGGAGTATTTACTAACAATATTTTAGCTGCTATAATTACTAAAATATATTCTAAATAAAAATCTTATTAAATTCTACCTTAGATAACTTCAATTCTCCACCAGAGTTATGAGGGAAACAATGTGACTAATTACTAACTTGTAACAATAAGATAATTACTTAAATTTATTGCAAACTTTAATAGCTGCTATCTGTAATACTCTCTTCCTTCTTAGACATCCTCTCCAATGAAAAGGGGAATCTTATATTTCTTCCTCTCTTTTAAAATAAATAAATAAATAAAATAAAATAAAAAAAGAACCATTCGTTACTTCCCATAGGTTTGGTCCTACATGATTTGTGACCCATTCTCTAATTGGACAAAGGGGTATCATTTTGGTCATACCAGATTCTTTGTCAATTACAAAAAAATATGCCACCAAACCTCTTTAAGGTTGACAGTTTTCAGTAGATGATGAAAAAGTTGACTCTAATAAAGACCAATATCTACATACACGTGCGCGCGCGCGAGGGTAATATAACTTGCCCACTAATCGTACATAGTTCATGTATGCAGGGTGATGAATGACTGTGATACATTAAGTTGGAAAAATAAACTTTTATTAATATGCTATTACATACCTCAGATATTTTAATTATATGGAAAGAAATAGATTCCTCAAATAATCAACTGCGACATCTGAGGAGAAGAAAGAATAAGAGATCGCTTGACCCTTTTCAGCCAGCGAGCTTTATTGCGCCCATCTCATCGATCTTTGAGCTCTTATGCTGCAATTATAGTGTGTAAGGAGATGGCAAAGCTCAAGGCATTCATGGCGATGAATCATTAGTAATAAAAGCCACAAGAAAAGCCATGCGCAATATATATGAGGATAGACAAGTATGGGCAAAACAAATGAATAGTAGATCTAGACTGACTGTCCCTTTTTACCTTACTTTTCTTGTGTTTATGAACGCCATTGATATCTCCATCTCCATCATGCTTCCTTTTCTAAAAGCATAAAGAATATTAATTATTAAGAGTGGTAGATATGTCTAATAATGCTGTAGTAGGAGAATCTGTATGGCTTGTACATGACTTAGATGGAGTACCAATAAAGTAGGCAAACCATAAAACTCAAATCATAGGCAACCAGAGGTTCATGGTTATATGATGGTCAATAGACAAAATTTGCAGATCCGATCTAGAAGTTTCAGCATATATTGCATTCTTCACAAGAAAAACAAAACAGAAGAATATCATTTTCAAACCTTCTCATGATGCTTCTTGGAGTGCTCAGTGCCAGAATCATGACGGCCACCATTATCCTTTTTTTTATCCTTTTCTTTGTCTTTACTTCGATCTTTATGGCGATGTTTGTGCTTCTTGTGCTCTTTATCTTTCTCCCTATCTTTGTCCTTGTGTTTCTTACGCTTCTTCTCCTTGTCTTTAGACTCATTTTTAGATTTTCCGGTGATCACAGAAATGCCCTTCTCAGACTATAAAGCATCACAAGGTACCCCATTATTACCCAGGATGCAGCATAAAGTGTAGCAAAAAGAACTAGCAAGAATATAAGAGATTCAAGACCCAAGCTGAATTAGAAGTCCTGTATCAAATTGAAGCCTCAGAAGCAGCAAATTTCTTACAGGAGGTAGGACAACTGGAATGGTTTCTCTGAGTTGAAATGCTTCTCTGAGAACATCCAAGTCAAATGGCTTCATTGGTGCATTATTCCTTGAAAAAGACATATCCTCAGTGAGCTGATCTAATTGCATTCCTTCTCCTTTTCTTATTTCCGTGTCTCCAACCACATTGTGAAGGTAATGTGTGCCCAAAATTGAGACTGGAAGTGATCTCTTGCAGAAAAACTCATGGTGAGGCAACAACTTGTAATGGTTAATGAGATCCACTGCACCTGTCAGCTCTCTTGGTCCTAATTTTGGAACATGACCAATTGATTTAAGTTACAAGATCTGTGTTAAAAAAGAAATTAAATATGAAAGACACTGAAACTGTAACTGTATATTTTGAACCTTTAATTAATATACTCAGAAATGCTAGTAACAGATATCCACCAAGCAGCACCAACTAGGCAGTCGTTTCTTTAGTTTCCTAGTTAATGTAATTATTTTGAGGGAAGGCCAGTAGTGAAAAAACCTATATGTACCCCCTCTTCCTTCTCAATTTTCTTGTCTAAGATGAACTATTAATTGTACTATGTATAAACTCAAATTTACTCTCGTCTTCCTTTTTTACTTAAGCAAGTTAGTAACACAGGGCTGGATTAACTAATAGTGCTCAGCAGCTAACAATTTTTGAAAAACACAATAGCTTCATCTTTTGGCAATACTGATTAAGGAAAAGAACCAACAACCTCAAACCAGAAATTGTGAATCATAACAAGGTTTTAAACACTCAATAAATAAACAAACAAATAAATAAATAAATATATATATATATATAAAATTCTGGCAAATGATAAATTGAAGGTCTTACCTCTTCCAAATTTCTTGCTATCAGGATCCATCAATCAACAGATGATCGGCAAGTAGGGCAATACTCCCTAGGAATTATTCATAGAAGAAAAGAAATTAATCAACTACTAAATTAAATGTGTGAACGCCATAGTCAACAGTCAGTCCACTCATCTCACAATCATTTTCAGGGGGAACAAAAGGTTCATAACGAGTATCTAAAACCAGATGAATTATTAAATCTTGGCTGGTAGCTTCTCTAGTAACCCAATCTGTGATATTTATTTCTAAAGTAACCAATTCATCCAGTACACACAGGAATTACTGGTAATGTGATAAAGCAATAGTTCAGGTAAAGTCAGCAATTATTATAACTGAGACTTAGCAGGTTTATGCTGAAATACAAAGGCAGCTTAATCACAGCACTGAGGGTGGTAGAGGGAACAGTTCGCTGGCATCCAGTGCTAAAAAAGAAAAAGGTTGGGATAAGAACCCTTTGCAGAACTCCAATTCTTAAACATAATTGCCATGGTTAGATATTGGAACCAATTATTGTACATGACGATAATTGAGAAACAGGTTCAAATTAAGTAGAAGAGCAATTCCTCATACACAGCCTAAGCTCATCAAATATCTTTTACAGGGGAATCCTCTGGAATACTTCATATTTATTTATCTCTGATAATAAATACAAAATAAATATACGCTGTTTCTTCGACTATCCATTATGTTTTAGGAACAAAGAATCTAACTCCGATATATACACACCGATATCAGCCCCATACCTGAACCTGAGTAACATATTAATAATAGCATTGGGATTGCAGGTACTATTCTATGATGGTATCTTAGTCTTGCAACTGAAATGCATTATGAAGTAAGCCCTTCACACACAGTTTCATTGAGAGTGACTAGGCTTAATGTTAGTTGTTAGTTTGTTACAATCTAACAGAAGCAACTAGTTGTGTCAAAAACCACTAGGGTGAATTTCCAGTTTTTGAATTGACAGGAATTCCATTTTCCAATACGATACTTATCCAAATTAGGGGAAAGGGGAAGGAAAAAAAGGGAAAATGAAAAAACAAGCATGAGAACAATGGAAAAGAAAGAAAACTAAAATGTTTACCTGTTGATGCATTGACAGAGAAGAAGAAGCCTGAGCCCTAAGGCTGGGATAGCAATAATCAAACAATCGAAAGCCGACTGCACAAAAATTAACATCAGACAATGAGCTCATGTTTATTCTAAAAGAACTCCACCCCCCCCCCCCTTTCTTCCTTCTTGTTTACTTTCTAGTCCATATTTACCTTTTCCCATGAATAATCTTTTTAGTTCATTATCTTACCACTCCCTTGATATTACAATCATTTTTCCCTTTCTAGGGTTGTAAGAACTTCTGTTGTAATTCTGATATGAAGACAATATTCTTATAACATATCAAAAACATTTGTTACTTCAATCCCTTATTTGATTAGCTGACCCGAGGTAGCATTCTTACATCGTAAATTTTGTAACCTAGTCCTTTTCTTTGGTTGCACGCAAATTTTTTGGAAATATAACTCTAAGAAAAAGTGAAGGAAATCAAAAAGAAGAGACTATCCTCCATGCCTTATCTTACCTGGAAATGTTTTAAGGAAATTGGCAGTTATTTTATATAAAGTAGGGTATTAAGATTTTCCAACAACGTTCTTCCATATTTTGTAGGAGTAGGAAAAAAAAAAACTACTTTCTGCAAGGAAGTATTTCTCACAATATTCTTGCTAACCAAATTCATATTGAGTTCAAATAACTAAACCTTCCCTCACTTTACTTTTCCCTTGTAATGGCAACTTCATTAAACAATTTCAAAGTAACCTTTATTCACCATTTGTCTCGTCAAATAAGACTTAAATTCTTTCTCCACTTACCTGGGTGTTCTTTTCCCGTTAGAAACTTGTATATTTACAAATTTATACAATAAGGGTGGATATTACATGGGTCCCACATAATGTGTGGACAAAAATTGAATAGAAGTTGACAATAGTGATGATTCCAACAAAATGTATGGTTAATATTTATACAATTTATAAATTGCAAAGAAAGACAATTGCCCCGAAGTGTTACCTTCTAAGTTATAGACATGACTCGGTCCAAAATTGACTTATGAATAGTACTATCAGCCACCGAAAATTGAGAAAACCTAGATTTTTAGTGGAATTGCTGAAAATTAAGTTGAGGACTTCAAATTTTAATGCATTTTATCAAAATCTAGGACACCCCAATTTATATGGAATTCTAAGCTACACTAAAATCCAAATTGAAGACACCTACTTATTCAATTACGAATTGGTAAATATAGTTGGGACATCAGCCTTTGAGTTACACAAAATTAATTGAAGTCTGAATCTAGTACCTACAATGTAGTTGTCAGCCACCAGTTGATAATAATTACTACTGGAATCCATTTTCCCTTTTCCAAATGGAATACGAAGTTCCTGGAGAGATACATTTTGAGGATAACATTGCCAAATAAGTGCTGTAAACATGTGACTCCTGATAATTTTCTTGGATTAAACTACTTTGCCGAAATAGATGACAGAACGAGTGACAAAAAGGTGATGTGGTCCATGTGATTACCCTTGATTTAAAAGTGATGTTTTGTGTTAAAAAACAACATCCTCCCATGTTTATCGTTTGTCAAACTTTTAGTATTCTTTTTTGTTTAAATAACAGAAATATTACGGTGTCAACCACATCATTAGATCTAAGCATTGAGAATACAAAAAATAGATAAATAAAAGGGGAGCATACCTTCCAGAGTCTCGTGACTCTAATGATGATCAGAGTTATATCTGAAAAGCGAAAATGATAACCTTTAAAGAGAAAATTTTCATAACCAGAAAACCTAAATTTTAGCAACATGATACACTCAGGGAGAATACAGGAAAGCTTTTTAACTCCGACATCATAAGAGACCTGAAAAGTAGAGGCGATTGATGACTCTAGTTTACTATCAGGAAAAATCCTAAATCCTTATCTGAATTCTATTCTATAAACTAGTCAGACCATTTCTGACATAGCCAACCCACTCTAAACAAAAAACCAATCTCAATGTCTGGTACAAGATTCACTTACACGCTAAACAACAGAAATTCAATTGCTCAATAGCACACAACCAAGCTTTAAAAGAACAATCTTTTCCAGTTATCTTCATTTCTCACATATTCAAATTAATAGAAACTTGATTCGCAAGACCTGAGGTCTAGTTGGGACAGTTGCCCTAACTGGAATTTGGTCAATTTTACAGATTAAACAGGAGGGACGGCGCCACGGTGGGTTCTAATCACAAGGATCAAACCATAAAAACCCACATAAAAAAATTTAAAAAAAAAAATTCCAAGGAGCTCGAAGAAGAGAATAGCGATGAAGCTGGACGGTACCTTAAAACAGAGTGGCTCATTCCCTGGAATTGACAAATATATGATAATTCAGTTATCTACCTTCTAAGTTTGGTGATGACGAACAGAGGAAGGATTTCCTCTTACTTCAAACTGTTCCCTTATTCCTAAACCCTAAATTAGCAAGGAAGCAAATGATGTCCCCTCTCAAATTTTGTCAGATGGATGCTTGGGGTTTTTAGATCATTTTGAAATACACATTCTAATAACAACAGCATAAGGACGCCAATTGCCCTTGGTTAAATGGTTTTATGAAGGCCGATTTCGCCATTTTGTCAATAATAACGTGAGGATTTGGACTAGGGGGGTTTGCCAAATTTATGAGGGTCAAAACTCGGGAAGGTAATTTGGACTGATCCGACTCAAAATGAGTGCAACTACAATAAAATATGGGGTGAAAAAAAATCCCGATTTCTTGACGGGTTGGGGCCAGAAAAAAAAATTCGTGGGGCAGGGCGGGTTGGGGCTGACACGACCTGAACCTGTCCGTTGCCATTAATCAAAACATCTCATAGCTAGGCAAGGGCTCAACATTTGTTGAGTTGTGTCAGTTTTGAACTCGGCTTGAAATCGACCCAACCCTGTCAGTTTCACGAAAAGAACGACCTAAAAAACCAACCCGCGAGTCACTCTCATGTGTGATATTTCATTTTCACTCCTATTTGTTGGGTTTTTCAAGTAATTTTTTTACATTTTTTTAGGCTGTAACCTGATCGGACCGATCAGTTTATTGAAGTTGACTAAAAGATACGCCCACCCTGGTGCTGGCACATTTCAAATGAACAAATATTTTTCACCCCATAACTTTCCAACTTAAATAGTTGTAATGTGGTTCGAATTGTTGTGCAATTAAGATTCTCACATTTTATGTAGAAACTGAATCTTGCCTACACATGATTGGCTAGAATTTTCTTTTATAATAGGGAAAATCATAAATTTGCAAAGTGCCCAATTTTCCTCCCTCTCAAATTCTAAATTATTTTTCTTCATTTTAGGAAAATTTGGTATTATTTTTCAATTTGAACATATTATTCATATGAAAGTTTGAAATGAAAGTCTTGAACACATAAGATGTAACTTGTTAACTTTTTATCAATACCTGAAACTTTAGATTTATTCAATTTAATCCTATACATTTTTTTTTGAAAGAATCCTATACAATATTTTTAAACTTTCAATTTAATTCAATTCAATCCTTAATGATTGTTTCCAGGGCACTTTAGTGTGTGTCTCAAGCAGCTACTAATAGCAATTTTTCTACAAAAAGAACCGTCCTCCCCTATATGGAGAGAATCTGCCTATTTGGCTACCAAATTGGCACAAAAATGGTCCAGATGAAACCACAGAGTTGCCACACTGGTTCCCCCCTCTCCCAAAAAAAAAAAAGACACAAAATGACTATGGTCCACCACCAAAAAAGAGTCTGAAACTCAAAGTACGCCAAGAGGACCAGAGCTTCCATTTTACCCCAATTTCTTTTAAATTACGCACACCTCTTCACCACCACCATAATTTCTCCCCAGTGAAGAAGGCTCTGAAGCTGCCGGCACGCTGCCGAACTCCGGCCGCCCGCGCGCTGTCCAACTCTGACTGAAGCCGCGCATAGCCCCAAAGAAGAAGCCGTCGTTCTCGTCCGCATCAAACCCACCAATCACAAGAACCACCACCGCATTATTATTATTATTATCCTCATTACTTCTTCCATTATTAGATCCAGATGCAATAATGTCTTTCACACCCTCCATTGATTCTTGTTGAGTATGTTTTTGTTGGTATTTTCATTTTAACGTCGAATTCCAATGATTTTTCACGACATTGTCAGTCAGACCTAGAAGCAACTAGGCAATGGTGGCCCATCTATTGCTGTATTTCGAATGGGCGGCAAAAATGGTCTCATCTTCCGCCTCTTGAAGGGATGACGCTCGACGTTCGGGCTGAGCTCGTTGCACTACTAGAGCCGACACGACTTCCGAGATCAACCCTTTATGTATTTACTGATCAGGACCAGTTTCGGGCACCGTATTGACCCACGACTTCCCGGATCGGCCCTTTATATATTATTATCGTCTCGACTGTTTGTGGAGGTTACCAGCCGAAATCTTTACCAGCAAAAATCTACTTGTTTAGGGGAGGGGAGAGCGGATTGGAGCGAAGCTCAGAAGAAATTTGGGGAATGGTAGTCACTAAATGGTAAGACCATTCTTTATGCTTGCATCAGATGGATTTTTAACCTAGAATATGCCCAGTTGGTTGCCAACTCATCGCCACGTCAGAATGTCCTCTCCATGTAGGGAATGACGTTCTTTTCATAGCTGGATTGCTACTAATAAATAGTGGCACCACATTCCATTTGATACCAAATAACAACCAAATCTGCTTGCGTTGTTTTCTTGTTGCATTTTCCCTTTGTCAACATATCTAATCAATACTAGGTTCTTGTTCATGTGATAAATCATAAATTATCAAGTTCCATTGGCATGAATGTATGTTTTTTCCCTTTTGGGACGTTGCAAAGTCTTCAAACGATGATTTTGGAGTCTCTTCCAATGGATTTTGTGATGATGCTACAATTTGTGATATATACAATGGTTTCAATCACATTGCCACAGCCTATTGCAACGCCCAACAAACGAAGAAACTATGTCATACAAGATTCATGTTGCCATGGCCTTGTCGTAATTTAGGAATTCCTGATTGATGGAAGTCTATAGAAACTATGTGATACAAGATTCATGTTGCCATGGCCTTGTCGTAATTTAGGAATTCCTCATTGATGGAAATCTATAAGAACATATCCAGTAACTTCTTTGAATTCAATGCTTTTTAATTTTTTACTCCCTTCATCCCATAAAGATATTCTACTTCTATTTTTCACATATATTTACAAAACTTAATTAATGTTATTAGAAATGCATAATTTTGTCATTTGGTTTATTTAATATTTCGCTCTAGATTTTTTTATTATTATTGATTACTATACACAATAAATAGAGATATTTTAGAAAACTCAAAAGTTAAACAAAAAAGGAAAATATAATTTAGAACGGACAAAAAAAATATAGGAATATCGTTTTGAGACGTAAAAAGTAATTTAAACCATTTAGATAGCCAAACTTAGTCCTTATCATTAAATCAGCGTAAGTTTCAACATTCTCTTTCTTGAATTATACAACATTAAGTTTCAACATTCTCTTTCTTGAATTATTATACAAATTGTTTTAACTTTATTTTTTGATAAAAAATGAGAAGGGAAGGAGAGAAGAAAATAGAGGATGAGTAAGTATGGTCTGTTGGAATATTTGGCGGCAACGCAACAACAAGTTGTGGACATATCTATGCTCCAGGCGATAGAGGTGATTAGAAGCAGTCTGAAGTTGTTATTAGATTAGCGCTTGGGGAAAACACAGGTGTCATGGGAGAATGGTACAATGAGGCCAGTTCGGAGTGAGCATGCATGGGAGAAACCACCTGATGGACGTCTCAAGTGCAATGTCGATGCGGCACTGTTCGGTGATAGAAGAGCTACGAGTGTGGGGATGGTTTTTCGGAATGCACAAGACGAGTTTCTTAGCTGTGGTACAAGGTATTTAGGAGGCAGTTTAGAACCGAGAGAGGCTGAGGCAATAAGGTTAAGAGAAGCAATTAGATGGGCATTGGACATGGAATTGGCAAGGGTGACTTTTGAAATTGATGCTAAAAATGTTGTTGATGATGTTGCTTCCATACGAAAAGGGTACTCAGCATTCCACATGTTCATTCAAGAGTGTAAGTTGCTACTTCAACAAGGCTCAGACCACATGCTTGTTTTTGTGCATCGAATGGCTAATCAGGCAGCTCATTGTTTAGATAGAAATTCCTATTTTTATTCCCCGTTGTTTACTTGGAAGGAGCCTCCATCTTTTCTAGAGGCTAGCCTGATGTATGATGTTTTCCATGTTTAGTGATGGTATGAAAGTTTCTGTTTCAAAAAAAAAATATATATATATATATATGCCTATATAATTTATTTTTTTTGAAACATTTAAAATAAAGGACTAGAATAGAAAACTTATTAGAGTGTGTAAAAACTTTTACTCAGTTAAAAATACACACCATATGAGTAAGAAGTTCTTTAACAACAGTAAAAAACAATCAAGAAAGTTTTTGAAAATTTTCCTTGGATACCATTTAAAAACTTCCACTATTTATCAACCAATTTAAATTTCAAAATTTAGCAGCAACCAACCATTAAGCCACATGTTTAATTTGATGTAAATTTTTATATCATTCTAATTATCAACGTGTAACAACCCGTGAAATTCCACTATTTTTAATAGTGATATCTTCGGAATAATAATTGGTTTTGATATTCAACTATAAGTAATCGATGAATAAATCTTATAATTGGATAACTAGTTGAGACATTTTATAAGAATTTGAAGACATTTTGTTTGGTTGATGATTACTCGAATGAATGTCAATTATCCCATCGGTTATAGAAAATTTGTTAAAAGAACGATTAAGCTTAATCGGGTAATAAAGTGTGAGACCGAAAAGATGCTTAAGGTAAAGATAAAATTTCTCACTAGCATAGTCGGTAATACAAGGACTTAATTATAGAGTTCAATAGGTAAAGGGGTTACTAAGCACTAAAGGGAAAGATCTCATACACTTGGATCCAATAAGCTCTTCCCACATGAATTGAATCCACAACCCACACTTGGCACCTTGATTTACTAAGAAGAATTCTTATCCCTCCAATTTAACTCATTGCTATAGGACAAGTGGGAGTCTTTGTATTGGTGGAACTCAAAAACCTTTAGAAAACAAGAAGGAAAAATTCGTCCATAAATTGTGCATGGTTTTGAAAACTCACAAAAGACCTTCAAAAGCACTCTTTTATCTCTTCAAACAAGGCTTAGTTCATATACATATAGAACCCACATTCTAAAGGCTATTTTGCTTAGATATACTAAGGATTTGAAGGTGTTTTGCTATTCATTAACAAGTCTCAACTTCAAAGGTTTAAGCAAGTAAGGTGAGTATTCCATTACTTTGGTTTATTTGCATGCATAAGTTTCAAGAAAAGGTATGTGTTTTGGTTATTATTAAAATGATTTCTTGCATAAGAAGTGCTAGAGTCCCTCTACCCATTTTGTATTGTTTGCTTTGATTTGATTCATGTTAATTGTTATGGATTAATGAAAGTTTGGAAATTCGGTAAAAGCTAACCAGAAATTGTTATGAATCTATTATGCTGCCATTACCATATTGGTATTTGAAAAACAATGAGACGCCATGAGTAGTAGGAACTTCTAGTATTTGGGGCCCTATAATGTATTCAAAAAGGTTTGTGCATCTTAATATTCTTAAGATTGTAGTATGAAATGATTTCTATAAACCTTTGGTAAACCGAAATAATGTATTACTCACGGGGTATTTTTATATTCACCTTGTATGTGATTACTCTTTTATAGATGATCCACTGAAGGATCGTTGAGAGAAAGGCCGAAGAATGGAGGTTATCACACGACGCGAGCCAAGTTATGCATGTGATAGAGATATATCTTTGGGCTTATTATGAAGATGATCCCATGCTTGTAATGTATTTGGGAACATCATATGAGTTTGAGATATTTTGTGGCTTTTCCCTCAATCTTTTGCACCATGACAAGATTATGAGGGATATGTCAATGTTTCTTGTTTAATTAAGTAAGGTAAGTATGTGTATAAAAGCCAATATAACTAAATAAAACTTGGCTTATAGGTAAAGTTTTGATACAAGATTGGGAATCCCATTTTCATATGTAAGTGTTTCCCAAGCTTGTGTTCGGTTATATATATAAAGTGACTTTTATTTATCGTGTATCATGTTTTTCTATATAAATACTACAACTTTAAACTAGTTAAAAATAACAAACAACACTACATCATCTAATGAATGAAAGTGAGTTAATAGACAAGTCGTGCCCCTCGATTTTGATAAGAGTTGTAACAAGAAATTTGTAACGCTTCCGACAAATTGATTTAGTAACATAACTTTAACCCATACTTTTATATTGAGGGGTTTGACAAGAGTAGTATCAGAGCATCGTTCCAGGGGGCGATTACATGCATATCTTGCTCGTGTGAGACATCCTCCGGTTGGCTTGCAAGTAAGTGACCAATTACCAAGTTATAAGTAGCATAGGTATATTTGTATAGTTCCTTTAAGTAAGACTATTACTTACTATGTAGATGGAATTAAAGTTTTTGGTGTTTGATTACATGGATTTACCTTACTTTGGAACACTAATTTGAAAGTGAATTGTAAACTTAACATATAAGAGTAAATCCTCAAGAAAAACTAACCTTGAAAAACTTCAATAAAAAAAGAAAATTGGATGAAAACATGTTATACGACCTCTATTTATGCTAGATTATGCTTTGGAATCAAAATAATTACATGAAAATGACAAGGGAACAAAAAAGTATGAAATTTGGTCTTTCCAGGGTTGCCCGCGGCTGCCCACGGAATGCATACCGTCGCGTACCCGCGGCCAACAAAAAAATTTTTGCCAGAAATCAAATTGTTCTACGCGGCCGCAAGAAATTGTTCTACGCGCCCGCATAGTGTAAAAAAATAGCCTTTTCCAAAATTTTGCACTGAGGTCCCCGAACTTTCTATTTTCGTGCAGATCAATCCAAAACAATTATTTTACGACTTTTGAACCTTGAAATCGACTTTTTACACCAAATTGACCCCTTTTAATAGAAAGATGTCTTTTAAGTATATATTATCTTAAGTCAAATGTAGTCTTTAATATTTTTTCCTTAGATCTGATATAATAACTTCTCGACATTTTAAGGCGGGACCCACCAATGTGTAAAATACATTTTGATATATTTTTATATGGTTGTTTATTATTTAAATTGAAAGAGCCATGAATAGCTATTTTAAATGACAATTAAGTTTTAATATCTCAAATTTGATTTATGAATTGAATTGGTAAATTATATATAAGTTTAAATTGTTAATTTTATAATAAAGTGTATACATATTTAAGTCATGCTTTTATACATGTCGTTATTAGTTGATTAAATGTCTCGTTTTGATAAATTTGGAAATTTAATGGTATTATATGGTTACAAATGACCGACATGGCCGATTAAGGGGTAAATTGTTAAATAATGTACAGTACTAGATTTTAACCCAACCTTCTAAATTCGTGATCAGGCATAGAAACATGTCTCAGGAAGAAAGCACCAATCAAACTGTAGAACGTTTGACTCAGCTTGTGAGTCAACAAGCCCATCAAATTGATCAATTACTCCAACAAAATTTTAATGGGGAGTCATCCCACAACAAGGATGATAAAAGTAGTGCAACAGAACGATTCCGTCACCTCAAACCCCCTATTTTTGAATAAGCAAAGGATCCAATAGAAGAAGAAAATTGGATACGAACGATTGAAAGGATATTCACCTATACTCATCTTCCCGATCCTCAAAAATTAAATTGCACTACCTTTATGTTGAGAGGTAGTGCCAGATACTGGTGGGATACTTTAGTGAGTATGGGAGAAAGCGTGGCAATGACTTGGGAGGAGTTCTGTGAGAAATTCCGTACTAAATACTTCTCTACTACTGCTAGAAATCAGAAATTGAATGAGTTCATCCATCTTAAGCAAAATCAAATGACAGTGTCGGAATATTCTTAGAAATTTGAGGAATTATCTCGATTTGCCACCCATATGTTGGGCACCACGGAATTAAAGATAAACCGATTTATTGAGGGGTTGAAGCCCGAGTTGGCTAGAGATGTAATAATGTCGGGAATTCAAGGATTGAGTTTGCTTCTATTATGGACCGAGCCTTACTTGCGGAACAAGCAGAGTCAAAAATTTTCCGGGCGAGAGAGAATCGGGCCCGTTATTCCCAAGGCTCAAGTGGTAATAAAAAATGGAGTTCTTCAGGAAAAAATGGAAATAAGGGAAATAAAAGGCCCTATGGAAATGCAAAGGGCCAAACCAACAATAAGAAACCAAATACCTAAGGAGAATCCATGGGGAACAATATACCACGGTGCCCAACCTGCAACAAAATACATCCGGGTCCTTGTCGAAAAGAATTAGGTCTCTGCTATGGATGCGGCAGAGAAGAGCACATGGTTAAAGATTGCCCAACAAATTCAAAGCCCAACAACCCTACAGGAAGGGTTTTTGCCATAGTCTAGCCTGACGCCACTACTAGTAATGACGTCATTACAGGTACAATCCATATTTATGATAGACATGTATATGCTCAATTTGACTCCGGCGCTACACATTCATTCATTTCTTACAAAGTTGCTCAAGATGCAAATTTTGCAATATTTCTAATGTCATTAGAAATGAATGTTAAATTGCCCTCCGAAGTGACTTATACGGCAAAAGATTTGATACATAATGCAAAAATTCTAATATGAGAGGATATATGCCCGGCAGATTTAATTCTCTTCAACCTCATAGATTTCGATATAATCTTGGGAATAGATTGGTTATCCAAACATGGTGTGACTATTGATTACCGAGCCCGAATATTGAAATTGTCAGAAAAGAACCCCATATTGTTTTCCAAGCCTCTGAAAAGCACCCGAACAATAATCTCAGCCTTCCAAGCACATAGACTCCTGAAACAAGGTCATTTGGGATTTTGGATTAGCTTACATCAAATTAAGGCTGAAAATTCCGTCTCACCTTCATCTTTGCCTATAGTTCAGGAATATCTGGACTTATTTCCTGATGAATTACCCAGATTACCCCATAATCGTAAAGGCTTCATTCGACCAAGCACATCTCCTTAGGGTGCACCCGTTCTATTCGTAAAGAAAAAGGATGGATCTATGAGGATGTGTATCGATTATCGAGGGTTAAATAAGGTTACAATAAAGAACAAGTACCCTCTTCCACGTATCGATGATTTATTAGATCAACTTAAAGAGTTAGTAATCTTTTCAAAAATTGATTTACGATCGGGGTACTATCAATTGAAAATAAAGGAAGAGGATATTCACAAATCCGCCTTTAGCACAAGATATGGACATTTTGAATTTTTGGTCATGCCTTTTGGCTTAACAAATGCTTCTGCGGCTTTTATGGATCTTATAAATCGAGTATTCAAGGAGTATCTGGATGAATTTGTGATCATGTTTACTGATGATATCTTGATTTATTCAAAGTCTCGAGAAGACCACATCAAGCACTTACATTTGGTTTTACAAACTTTGAGAGAAAAACAATTGTACGCAAAATTCTCAAAATGTGAATTTTGGACTAAGAAAGTAAATTTCCTTGGTCATGTTGTGAATCAGAAAAGGATTTCAATTGACCCAAGTAAAGTGGAAGCTGTAATAAACTGGCCTCAACCTAGAACTCCTACTGAAATAAGAAGTTTCTTAGGATTGGCTGGGTACTACTGGAGATTTATCAAAGATTTTTCAAAAATTGCAGTTTCTCTTACACGGTTAACCAAGAAAAATGTACAGTTCAGGTGGAATGAAGACTATGAAAGGAGCTTCGAAGAGTTAAAAAAGCGGCTAACCACGGCTCCTATTCGTACCATTCCTGAGGAAAGTGGTAAGTTTAGTATTTACAGCGATGCATCGAAGTACGGACTCGGATGCGTGTTAATGCAAAATGACAAAGTTGTGGCTAATGCATCTAGGCAATTAAAACCTTATGAAAAGAACTACCCCACTCACGACTTAAAATTAGCCGCTATAGTGTTTGCCTTGAAGGTTTGGTGACATTATCTCTATGGAGCAAAGTGTGAAATTTATACGGATCATAAAAGCTTGAAGTATTTCTTTATCCAGAAAGAACTGAACATGCGGCAACTACGATGGCTTGAATTGGTAAAAGACTACGATTGTACAATCAATTACCACCCCGGAAAGGCAAATATGGTAGCCGATGCTTTAAGTCGGAAAGTCATCACAGATGGAAAGAAACCTAAGGAGTTGCAGCGGGAAATTGAAAAATTTGAGTTAGAAATCTTGCCAAATAGGGGTGCAAATCTGAGAGCTATGATTGTAAAACCAACATTAATGGAGCATATTAAAGAAGGACAAGGGACTGACTCCTTTGCTGAGAAGATACGGGACAATTTGAAGAATGGAAAAGAATCCCCTTATAATATATCAAGCCAAGGACTATTGAGATACAAAGATAGAGTGTATGTACCAGAAACAGGAAAAATACGGGAATATGTTTTGGAAGAGGTACATAGCACGACATACACTCTACATCCAAGTTCCACGAAAATGTATCTTGACATAAAGAAATTATATTGGTGGTCCAACATGAAGCGACATATTGCGGAGTTTGTCGCTAAATGCCTCACATGTCAACAGGTCAAAGCAGAACATCAACAACCCGCAGGGACATTACAACCATTAGAGATTCCTGAGTGGAAATGAGAGAAAATAATAATGGACTTTGTTAGTAGATTACCAAAAGTCATCAAAGGATATGATGCTATATGGGTAATCGTTGACCGTCTAACAAAGTCGGCACACTTCATACCCATTAAAATGACGTTCAGAATGGAACAACTGGCCGAGTTGTATACCCGGGAAATTGTAAGATTACATGGTATTCCAGTTTCCATTACTTCAAATCGAGACCTGCGATTTCTATAGCTATTTTGGAAAGAAGTTCATCAAACCTAGGGGACACGATTAAATTTTAGTACGGCTTTCCATCCCCAAACTGATGGTCAATCCGAGTGAACCATCCAAACTCTTGAAGACATGCTTCGAGCGTGTGCTTTGGAATTTCCACAAAAATGGGATCATTATTTAACATTGACGGAGTTTTCATACAATAATAGTTACCATTCCTCAATTCAAATGGCACCATATGAAATATTATATGGAAGAAAATGCAGATAGCCATTGTATTGGAATGAAGTAGGAGAAAGGAAAATAATCAATTCAGAAATGATGGAAGGGATGATCAAAGTGGTAGATACGATAAAGGAAAAGTTAAAAGCCACACAAGACCGTCAGAAAAGTTATGCAGATCAAAGACGACGGCCATTGGAATTTAAGATTGGAGATCAAGTATTTGTCAAAATATCTCCAATAAAACAACTCTTCCGCTTCAAGAAAAGAGGCAAATTGACTCCTCGGTACATTGGACCATTTGAAATAACAAGGAGAATTGGAAAAGTGGCCTATGAATTGAAATTGCCCGAAAGAATGAGTCGGATTCATCCGGTGTTCCATATCTCGACATTAAGAAAATATATGCCGGATCTTTCTCATGTACTGTCAGAAACACCTTCTGACATACAACCTGCCTTAACATTGGAAGAACGACCTGTGAAAATCTTGATGCGGGAGACAAAAAGATTGCGTAATAAAGAAGTACCTCTCGTTCGCCTACTGTGGAAAAGTGAAATCTTGGAAGAGAAAACGTGGGAACTAGAAGATGATATGAGAAAACAATATCCCAAATTATTTACAGGTAAATTTAAATTTCGAGGACAAAATTCTTTTAAGGGGGTAGATTGTAACATCACGTGAAATTCCTCTATTTTTAATAGTGATATCTTCAGAAAAATAATTGGTTTTGATATTCAACTATAAGTAATCGATGAATAAATCTTATAATTGGATGACTAGTTGAGACATTTTATAAGAATTTGAAGACATTTTGTTTGGTTGATGATTACTCGAATGAATGTCAATTACCCCATCGGTTACAGAAAATTTGTTAAAAGAACGATTAAGCTTAATCGGGTAATAAAGTGTGAGACCGAAAAGATGCTTAAGGTAAAGATATAATGTCTCACTTGTATAGTCGGTAATACAAGGACTTAATTATAGAGTTCAATAGGTAAAGGGGTTGCTAAGCACTAAAGGGAAAGATCTCATACACTTGGATCCAATAAGCTCTTCTCACATGAATTGAATCCACAACCCACACTTGGCACCTTGATTTACTAAGAAGAATTCTTATCCCTCCAATTTAACTCATTGCTATAGGACAAGTGGGAGTCTTTGTATTAGTGAAACTCAAAAACCTTTAGAAAACAATAAGGAAAAATTCGTCCATAAATTGTGCATGGTTTTGAAAACTCACAAAAGACCTTCAAAAGCTCTCTTTTATCTTATCAAACAAGGCTTAGTTCATATACATATAGAACTTACATTCTAAATGCTATTTTGCTTAGATATACTAAGGATTTGAAGGTGTTTTGCCATTCATTAACAAGTGTCAACTTTAAAGTTTTAAGCAAGCAAGGTGAGTAATCCATTACTTTGATTTATTTGCACGCATAAGTTTCAAAAAAAGGTATGTGTTTTGGTTATTGTTAAAATGATTTCTTGCATAAGAAGTGCTAGAGTCCCTCTACCCATTTTGTATTGTTTGCTTTGATTTGATCCATGTTAATTGTTATGGATGAATGAAAGTTTGGAAATCCGATAAAAGCTAATCGGAAATTGTTATGGATCTATTATGTTGCCATTACTATATTGGTATTTGAAAGGCAATGAGGCGCCATGGGTAATAGGAACTTCTAGTATTTGGGGCCCTATAATGTATTCAAAAAAGTTTGTGCATCTTAATATTCTTAAGATTGTAGTATGAAATGATTTCTATAAACCTTTGATAAACCGAAATAATGTATTACTCACGGGGTATTTTTATACTCACCTTGTATGTAATTACTCTTTTATAGATGATCCACCGAATGATCGTTGAGAGAAAGGCCGAAAAATGGAAGTTGTCACACGACGCGAGCCAAGTTATGCATGTGATAGAGATAGATCTTTGGGCTTATTATGAGGATGATCACATGTTTGTAATGTATTTGGGAACCTCATATGAGTTTGAGATATTTTGTGCCTTTTCCCTCAATCTTTTGCACCATGACAAGATTATGAGGGATAGGCCAATGTTTCTTATTTAATTAAGTAAGGTAAGTATGTGTATGAAAACCAATATAACTAAATAAAACTTCGCTTATAGGTAAAGTTTTGATACAAGATTGGGAATCTCATTTTCACATGTAAGGGTTTCCCAATCTTTTGTTTGGTTATATATATAAAGTCACTTTTATTTATCGTGTATCATGTTTTTCTATATAAATACTACAACTTTAAACTAGTTAAAAATGACAAACAACACTACATCATCTAACGAATGAAAGTGAGTTAATTGACAAGTCGTGCCCCTCGATTTTGACAAGAGTTGTAACAAGAAATTTGTAACGCTTCCGACAAATTGATTTAGTAACATAACTTTAACCCATGCTTTTATATTAAGGGGTTTGACACAACAAGCCGAGCAGAGCCGGCATTTGAGCTTGAGCTCGGCTCGGGCTTTTTTGGTCCCGAGCCGAAAAAGCCCGAGCCAAAGCCGGCTCGGCTCGGCTATGAAAATTAAGCTCCACCAGACGTGTGCTCGGGCTTTTTCCAAGCAAAGCCGGCCCGCCCGGCTCGGCTTTTTTTTTAATTTTTTTTCCTATTTTAATTTAATTATTTTCCTTTTCTACCTAAATTTGACACAGGACGGCTCGGGCCTAGCCCGTTTGGCCCACTGAGCCACACTGGCCTGCCCGGCTCGAGCTTGTCCCAGAATTTGGGGCTCGGCTCTGGCCCATCTTAAACGAGCCACGAGCCAGTTCGACTTCAGCTTTGTACAGGCCGGGCCACAGGCCGTCCAGAGCCGGCGGGCTTGTTATGCATCCCCTATTTATACTGCCTTTATAAAATTTGAATTTTAAATCTATTTATGAACAACTCAATTTTTAAATTCTTAGCGAACATATATATATAGAGAGAGAGAATCTCTTGGAAATTCTCTAATATACCAAATATTTTAAGTATATTTCCATTTCAAGTAGGGCTGTGCAAACGGGTTTTGATCCCGGGTTTTTGAAGGACCAAGACCGGAACCAAATATTTTGAGTTTGGTCCCAGTTCCAAAAATGGTAAGCACAAACGGTTCGGTCCCAGTTTGCGCTCGAGTAATGAATTCGATTTTTTTCGAGCTTTTCCGGGTTTGTGAAAAAAATTTTCTGCAGACTTAGTAACGTAAAAACACATATAAACAAAGTTTAGAAAAAACAAATAAAAGGCTTTATGTGCAAAAAAAGTATTAACATGCATCTGTAAGGTAGAAATACTAGACTTGCTTGTATTTCTCATTTTTTTTGTTTTAACAAATCTAAAATTATTAAACATTTGAAATATGTATCCTAAATTGGAAAATAAATGTAAAAATCATAAATATTATATCTACTTAATAATTTTAACAATTTTACGATACAATTTTGATATTTTCAAAAGGCAAAAGATGGATAATTCTAACTTTATTATATATTTATGGGGATTAAATATTACAAAAATGATGTAATTGTCAAAAATAAATAACACTTACCACTTAAAATAAAAATAAGAAAATTCATTTTACACTTTTTGCACAATTCTCCACATGTATATATAAACATATATTTTATATAATAATATCATATAACTTAAACAGAGTCAACAAACATATTATAAATCCGAACAACTTTCTTTAACAAAATACTTACAATGTTACAAATTCTAGTAACATTATATATTAACACAATTATTTTTGACTATTGATTAAAAATAATAAAATAATGATCATTTTTAAAGAAGTTTATTAGTCAAAAAATTCCTACTTGAAAAAGAAATTTAGTGATATTGCTTTACCTTTTAACTGTCCCACATTGAAAGTTTTGTAAAAAAACAATATGATTGGAACTTATAAATAAAATAAGCTCTTGTGCAAATGACTATGTAAAGGAAATAATTTTAATTCTTACATCTTAGGTATTATGAAAAGTAAAAACCGAATTTCAATTTTTAAAAAAATAAAAAAAAATCAATCAGTCTTTGACTGAGTTTTCAAGAGAAAAACCCAGAACCAAACCGGACCAATCATTTGGCCCCAAAGCCCAAACCAGACCAGCCTGCTCTGTCCAATTTCGAGCCGGTTCATCCAGTCCCAATTTTTTTACACCCCTTTAATTTCAAGAATTAATAGGACTTAAATTTGATTAATCAAAAATTGTTATTGGTTTCTTGGAAGGTACCTACATTTTCAATTTGAATTATTTGTTTCCACTGGACCTTAACAGTAATTTAATTCCACCGTCTATCTACACCACAATCAATGCTCAATTCTCATTTTTAATTACCACTGCTGATTTTCTCAATTTCAATCGAAATCAAATCAAATATTCACCATTTATTTTTACTTCATTGTAAATGAAATCACTATTCACTATGGTTTCTCATTAGGAAATTTTACAAAAGACACCCTCTAAGGTGTATTTACTATGTATTCAAAATTTACATTCTAAATTGTACTTTATATAATGAGAGATATCGAAAAACACCATTTCGTATAAAAAATGTAATAAAAAGTATGTAATGGATAAATTTAAAAGTGTAAAATAACTTTTGTATACACAAAAATAGAGTAAAATGGCTTATGGTTGGAGGGTTGGAGATACCCAATGTATTATTTTTATAATAAATATATATATATATTTTTTTTTTGAAGGGTCTATAAGTCACCATACCTCGGTTGTGGGTGAGGGTTCCCTCAACCCTACACCTCCTTTGTATATAATATAAAAAATGGTGTTGGAATTTTGTTTTAATAAAATTTAACCGTTCAATGAAAGCAATTAATCAGCATTTAAACAATTAACATTCAAAATCATCAGCAGTTTTATGTCAACTAAAATTGCATTGTAACCAGAAAGCCCAAATATCCCAGAGGTGAATAGAGAGAAATTTTCTTAAAAAGATAATAATCCAAATCGAATATTAATAAAGCCAAAACTTTTGTTAAAGATATTATAAAAAAAAAATAGAAAAACTGTAAGAATGGAACAACTCAGTCCCTTAGATGTTCATAATGAGTTGCGATCATATCCGCACGTCATTACAGGTCTGTAGAGCTCATCGCCGTCGTTCCATTAAGGAGACAAATCACCGTACGAATAAAGAAAATGCACATAAAAATTTCATAAAATAAATAAATTCATTACACAAAAGCGAAGAGAAGAATGTAAACAGCCCAGTGTACTCCTATGGAGTTGAAAAAAAACACCGTAGGAGGAATTTGAAAGAGCAGCACACTCAGTTTTGCTTCAAGGGAACGAGTCGATCGGAAATTGATAGTGATTCCGCCGACCAGATTGCGAAGCTTCTTCGCATTCCACTTTCTAAACTAAAAAGTATGAAATTGAAGAAAAACTTCGAAAAACAATAAAGACTGAAAAGCTGAGAGGCGACCTAAACCCTAACCCTAATTGAACCTTTACTGGAGAAAGGGGAGCGTCAGCTTCGAAGCGGATAAGCGGAAGCAAGGGTTATATAGAGAAAGTTAACGGAAATCTGACGGTGATGATTTTCCTCGGGAAATAAGCGGCTGAGATTCAAGGATGACTAGCAAACGCTTTTGGATAAACGAATGCGATTTTAAGAGAACGTTTTTCACGTTTTGTAGACTGCATTATTATCACTAGCTAGTAAGAAAAATTTTCTCCATTACACAATACAAAAAAGATAGATCTATCCGTCTGTCTTCATATACAAATATCTAATTTTTTTTTTAAAAATTATCTCTTCTCTTGCAATATTAAAATAGATTCCAAGATATATTAGCATTCAGGTTTGTACTAATCTTGCCTTATTAATAGCTGATTTACATGCCATGCACGTCAACATGCCCAATTTTAAAAGGTTGAATTTGTTGCAGCAAGTTGGACAATAGCGCAAAGAAACTTTGGCAAGTTAAGATAAATTAAAAAATAAAAAATTTAATTAAATATAAAATTAAATAAAAATGTATGGTAGAAGAGTTCTCAATTTTTCTTCATAATTTCACTTTCATCAAGTAACTTTGCAAGCTAAACCAAATAGAATTCTGTCAGCTAATTGATCCAGCAACCTTGTATCACAGTATCAGAAGGCCCAATGGCCTCCTACCGGTTGACACGACTTTTAGAAACTCTTCCAATAATAAGCATTACTATAAATATGAGATTATGGAGAGGCCGGGGAAGGGAAAAAAATTGAGGTGACATCTTATTACACTTTCATATTACACGGTTGTTTCATCCCCCGTGACAGGAGATACACTACAAAACCAGCACAACTATTAGCAGAACACAATTCAGCATGAGTTCCAGGCTTCCACTGCTAGTGGAGTTGCAGAGACCTTGAATTTGCTAGGTTCCCTTCTATTTCTGCAAAGGTAGCATTCTCGTCCATTTATAATACAACTTCCACCAGAATTTGCAGCCAATTTTGTCTACTCCATCAGCAGCCTCTATAGGACCACAACATATCAATTACTTGCATCATTTCCCCATGCGCTGTCCCAAGCACCGCTCAGCTCAGCCTTGGGTCCCTCAATATAGTTCTGATTTGCATGCGGATTGTGAGGCCCGGGAAGCCCATCCCTTCCGGGGAATTGGACATTCTTGGGTTTCGTTTTGATTCCCAGTAATCTCAGCACGAATCTGGCAAGCTCTCCATACAGTAAGCCAGACCGATCAAACAGCTGCAAAACAAACATTCAAGTCAATCACGTAAACGACTGGCAACTCGCCCCCTTCTGTGTTCTACTTTTATTATTACAAGCTAAAATGGGTAGTAGAGATTTGCACAGTACGTGTGATTGGTTTGGACAATTTCTTTTTTGAAATAGAAATACAATGGTAACAGGGCCTCCGGCAATGCAATAGCTTCTCATTCACTCAGATGGACAGCACTTAGAAAAATAACACCACGTATTAGACAAGACAAAAACCAAGAAATTACCTGAAGAAGGGCAGTCATGAACATATGGAATGCCTGTGTATTCTGATCTATTAAAATTGCAATTCGGCCAAAGAAATTTACCACACCTTGCATCTGCATTGTCATAAAAAATTATAAAGAATAAACACTAAAAGATACTTGAGTATATCACATATAAGCGACCGCTTTTAGAGTTCCCAATACAAAGGCATAAAGCAATAACTAAATGCTACTTCTGAATACTATCAAATATGTTTTCTACTCAGTGAGCAATGGATAGAATGAGGAAATTACTCGTATACCGCTATGGGGTGGGTCCGACTGTAAGAATAGAAGTGAGGCAGAGAAAAAGAGATATCATGAAGAAGAAGAAAGCAACGAAGAAGATGAAGAATGGAAGAGAGGGACAGACTAACAGATGTATATGTGCGCTTTTTGGGTCCGTAGAGGAGAAAACCTCACTTACAGTCGGTAATTAACAACGAAAACCTGTAGTATTGGTTCTTGGTGCTTATTACTAACTTTTCTAAAACACCTCTACCAGGTTTCCCAAGGCACCGAAGGAACAAGAGAAAAGTAGGAATTTCATATATTGGCTGTATAGCTCAGACAATTTTCTAAACTACCAGTCCCATCCTTTTCTGCTAGCTCTTTCTTTTTGTGCAATGTCTTATTTGGTCAGGACCTGGTTTGCAAGGAGGGCTAAGGCCCGCAATCCTATAACAAAATCAACATCAACATTTTTGCGAAGCAAGGGATAGTTCCAATCTACCCTCCGATTCCAGATATACTTATTGACCAGACAACGGAAAACTATATTTGACATGAAAATGACCTACAGAATATGCATCTAATGCAATTGACAATAGGGTCATCAGAAAAAATGGAAGTGTAAACCAAACACGGTTGTTTCAAACAGCCAAAATATTGCTTCTCTGTTAACCACAAATAAGAGGCTAACAACAACACAAACTGTCTCCTTGGCTTACCACTCTCATTAATGAAATCCAGAAACCAGGTGGAGAAGATGGAGCGCCATATGGATTATTGGGGTCCTGCTCACCATATGGACCGCCCATGCCCATTCCATAACCTCCCATAGGACCTCCAAAGCCACTGTTATACATTCCCCCGCCATACATGCCACCTCCATGAAGTCCGCCATATCCTCCTCTGTACATATTATTTCCATATAACCCTCCGTATGACCCTCCCAAACCAGAGTTACCATACAAGCCAGATGAACCATACATTCCTGTTCCGTAACTAGAATTATAATTCAGGCCAGAACCATAACCTGATTAACACAGTACCAAGAGGGAAGCATCCATTAGACATCATAAAAGATACACAAAAATGCATGCATTTATATGCTGGTGCCAGTTTCAAGCCAACAGGATTAAACCAGCTAATCAAAAATACATAGACTATGCCATTTCTAATAGTTCTATCATATCCAAAACATAGTTGGAAGGGGGCAGAAAATCACTGATGGTTGAAGGGCCTTTCAAAGTTTTAACAAAAATCACTTGCCTCAAAACACAGGTGACCATAATTAACAAACTTTGGAAAGCATAGTAAATAACAATTAATTCAATTCCAGCCTGACATGTCGAAATCTTTACTCTATCTGAAAGGGCACATGAGAGAACATGACAGCACATGATGAAGGATGTGTCCTCACTTGCATGCTTTATCAAATGAATTTTCAGACAATAGCAATAACTTCAAAACTCACTTCCAATTACCCAATAGTTAACTTATTCTACACAAACAATGTGACATTTAAACAAATGGTGCAAACTTTAGCAGAAATAACATAGAAGTTTGTCATAAAAGTGCAATCTTCAACACAAACCACATAGAAATTTATCATATATTGGTTCTAGCATGCTGTCAAATGTACAGCCACCAAATCATTAAGGTGGCAAACACATTTATACAAGGAAAAATTGAGGTCTTGAACATGTGACGCATTGTACTTTTGACACAACGTGTTCACTTTATGTTTTGAGTACAATAGCTCCACTTTATGTTTCACATTCTCTAAATCCTCAATCTTTAGCCTCCCCCTTCTCTACAGTTGCAGTTTCGATTTAATTTGCTCAATCAATGCAGTATGTGTACCCGGACATGTGTCATGTCATCAATTAAATGGCACACTTTGATTCGTTTACAACAAAGTAAAGATGAAATGTTACATATTGCTTGCTGCAAAATTGAAAGTTTATGTCGTAATATTTCTAAAATTAACCGAAAACAAGAATGTGATGTAATCTTCCATTCTCAGGATATTTCAGGGAAAATCAAGGATTTACAATATCCAAACTATGCAGTAAGTAACTGAACATGTACGGTAAGATAATTCATAATTAACTTGACATTGAAGTGCTTGAGATGTAAACAACACAACCTATGGGTGTTTCTCAGTATATCTGAAGATTATGACTTCAATGCAGGTTATTCCCGAAAGATATTAACAGGTTTTTAAGTAAGGAGTTTATATGTTGAGAAATATCAAATCAAATGCAGTTGTTTGCTTTAAACAATTATCTTAAATGTGTTTTTAGTTAGAGATTCTGTTCGATAGGAAGCACCTCATTCATAAATATATATGATACTATTTCCTTCAATTTTAAAATAGTCAATTATTTGGTGATCGGGAAGGGAATTTCGGAATCTCAGACAACCACACACAGACAAATTGCAGCCAAGCAAAGAAATTATTGGCTGACTTTAGAGCAGAAAACAAAAACATCCATATATTCCAGACATAAGTATGGATACCTCCAATACTGCTGCCATAAGTCTGCTGTTCCCATGGCCTAGCAGGGAGAGGCCTCCCAACTGTGTTTCTGTTTACAACTGTATTTCTCTCACCTGTTGAAACAACTTCACCTGGTCTTGCTGTTCCAGAAGCCTCAACTACATCACTAGTGCTGCCAGCAGAAGGCGGTTTAAAAGGTGCAGGACCAGAAGAGGACCCGGCTCTTTCCCACGGTTTCTGGGGAGGGCTATTGCCTGATGCATATCAGAAAATTACTTAAGCAAAATGTTTCACTTTCACAAGGCTACTTACATGTAGCCAAATTCTATGACAAGGGAGGACATCAAAGAGGACCAGCAAAGAATGAATATTTTAAAATGAAGTATGAAAACACGGAAGACGTTGCAAAATATTTTTACTTGAAAGTTGCAACTCGCAACATTAGCTACTGGTTAAGCGCTAGTACAAGAAAGTAGAAGCTTTCAGCTAGATCCTGCAGCGCATTTGAGGCAACAGAAAGAATAAGCCAGATGTATGAGACTACCGAATAACTCACGAATTTATCGGGTGTTTTACATTTCTCTAATGAAATAAAGGATCCTGCATGAACATTTAGTGCAAACTAATCCTCCATAATTAAATGTAAATTATGAGCCAGTACTAGTAGCCCAGCTTATGCTCGATAATAAATAGCATGGGTTGTTGTTCTATTTATTAGGATAGTTCCAATGTCTTGGGAAGACGATAAGCAATTTGTACTTTGTAGCAAGTGTGGATCAAGGTCTGAATCATTTGCATTTGCATATAGAACTAACATAACCAAAACCCACACACTGAATTTTTTGCATTCAAAGTGCACGCTTGGACATATATCTTTACATCTTTCACACCTAATTCAATTCTCCAAGAATTAGTGCTCAATCATTTTCACCCCTTGAGAACTAAACGTTCCAGTGAAAAGTAACCAATTATGTGCAATTGTTCATCAAGAAACACAACATATCAATAAATTGGCCGTTATCAACTGCGTAGCAAGCAGAAAATGGAGATCCGATAATTCCAGATACCTCATATCAGAATTAGAACAGAATTTTCCCAAAATCAAGCATCAAATATTCTAATACTTCAGTAAGAGAAACAAATATGTACTGAAATTGAATTTCATCTGCATAAACCTGATGATTGTTGCGCTTTGTTGTCCATGGGAGGGACGGAAGGTGTGGAGGGACAGAAATCGGTAGCAAGGTTCCAAATTGTTGTTTATCTCTATTTGGTATGGTTCTTGCAACGCCCAAGAAAATTCGCCAGCATTTCTCAGAACCGAAGTTACAACTCTGCCCTCGCAAAACGGGTTACCCATTTTAAAAGTGTGCCCGAATTTTTATGTCGGGTCCCGCCAATTTTGACTCTCTTTTCCTCTCATTTTTGCCCTTTTTGGTGAAGTAAAATAATTAGAAACAAAGTTCCCGAACTTTAAAATATGTAGCAATTTTTTCGGTCAAAAAAAAAATATATATATATATATATATATATGTAGCAATTTTATTTTTTATGTATGGGGTCCCCAACCTTTTAGACAATTTCACAAAAAGTCATATTGACAAATTTCATTCATTTTTTACTGTTAAAACTTAGATGTTGACAAAAAGAGAATTTTAAATTAAATCTATGATGATCTTGTTTACTTGTATTTAAAAATCATCCGCCGTGTAAAGTAGTAGTTCGAACAATTTACTATTAATGATATAATATTGATTTGGCATGGTATTAAATGTATTAGATATGGAATATGATTTAACTTTTCTAATTTTTACATGATTTATGCTAATCTCATATCAAATAGACCAAACTATGTGTTCTTACATAGATTTCTCCGTACTATTTTATCTATCCCATGCATGTTAATAATATTTAGGGTATACCTAAAAGCAAAACTTGTTTTTTAACGCATGAAATGCTTGAAAAGATATGACTAGTTTCTTAATTATTTAGTGCAACTTTTGATTTCAAATATTGTATATTTATTAAAGCTCAACTATATTTGAAGGATTTCCCAAAGTAATGGCAGCAAAGGCTATGGCTCTTAAATAGGTCTTCAAATCATTTAAGACCAAGGCTTCAAGGTTGGGCTCATTGAATGAGACAGCCTTCAATTAGTTTCAAGCCTTCAAACCGACCTCGAATTTCATCACCACACACTTCTTCTCTGCGACATTTGTTCACTCATAAAGGATAATGGTTGTGGTCCATACAAGTACATCCCCCCGTGAAAGGAACGTTGTCGCGGACTCCATAGTGAGGTTTGCTTTTATCAACTCATGTTCCTTTTCTTTTTGTGAATGTTGCCAGTTTGGTTTGGAGATGTTCACTCAGAAATGTAAAAAAAATTTATTTCTTCTCTCAAAAAATAAAATAAAATAAAGCTCGACTAAATTTATTGTACAGATTAGAACTTTGTCTATCTAATCTATTATAATATATAAAAAAAACTTAAGTCGGGGTCTTCCTTTTCCCGCCCATTTTCCTGTGGTATAACTTGCAGTCAAACTTTCGTGGTAAGCCTCTTTACTTTTTCTATTTATTTTTTTTTCTTTCTTTTAGCCGCATTCTTATCACTTTCCCAGCAGAATCCTTCTTCCTTGCAACTTTCCCTTTTGAGCGAAGCCTTATCTATGAAATCATTTATTTATTTTTTATTGTTTCAGCAAAATTTTTATTTCTTTCCAAACATATTTATGCCTCACCTTGACCTTGCCGTTTCCAGTAATAGACAATATGTAATGCGAATTCAACGTCGATAACCCTTTTTTTATCTGTAAAATGAGGTTCTACCATTTCATGGTGATCTGGGGTATCAATTTAACTTTGTGGTGATTTTCTAAGATTCAATTTAACTTTACTTGATTAGTAGTATAAACTATGCTGACTTACCAAAACTAAAATTGTCTTATGTTGTTTTTCTTATAATACTTCATTTCTTTTTTTAGAAACTTGAAAAGTTTTCAAAGTGAGGAATGCATATAGAGGTGCAGAATTGCAATGGTAGCTGCATGAAAATTCAAGAGATTTAAGTTATAAATGGGTACATTTCTATTTTGTCGTTCTCTGTTGTACAAAGTGATTGTATTTTTCTTCCCCTTGCAGTTAATGAGGAAACTGAAGATGATTGCATATTAATTCGTTATGTGTTACACGACATAATGATTTTGACATTTTGTTATTTTAATTATCAAGACATCATTTATTTATTTCGTTAGTTTTTATATTGGTATATAGTTTATAAGTTTTGAGATGGGTTATGATTTATTATACTTAAAATAACTATGTGTCCACCATTTGCACGATATAGCAATTTTTTGATTGAGTTATAAAATATTTTATATTAGTTATGTCTCATGTCAAAACTTACGTATCATATTCAGATGCCAAAACACATTTATATAGGAAAATTACTTTTTTTAATGTCGTATGATGAATTTTACACGATAAATCAGTCAAGTACCTTGCTTTCAGTGCATGAAGTAATACACACATGATAATTTTTAATGTCAAAATTTTGTTTGTTAATTTACACTAAAAGTTGGTCCGTTGGCATACTTTTATATTTCTAAATATTCTTTTCTTTTTTTCCCCTTTCCCTTTTTTTATATAAGATGACATAAGAGAAGTGAGAGAAATTTGTAGAGGAATATATGTTGTTTGAACCGCACCTTTCGTAGTCGTTGCATCACAATTCGAACCACTCTAAAAATTTCATAATTTAATAAATAGTTATTAATCATTGTTTTTTGTGCATAAAGAAATACCTATAAGAGTTTAATATCAAAATTTTACTGGTTTGCAAAAATATCAAACTTTTATTTAATAGATCAACATATGCTCCCTCATTCTCAAATATATAGTTCAGTATTCCTTTTTAAGATATCCCAAATATATAGTCCTATTTCTTTGTTAAGAGGTTTAATGTGTATTATTTTACTAATTTACCTTTATTTAATATACTTATAAGTTAAAACGATCAATTCTAAATTATATTCATTAAATTGGGTAAATTAGGAATACATGTTGCAAAATATATGTTTCTAATATAATTCTTAATCTACATAAAAAAGTAAGGTGGCCTATATATTTGAGATAGATGGAGTATTTTTATTTCTAATTTACACTTACATTGTCTTGAAATAATTAAAAATTAGTCCATCACAACATCAATTACGCAACTCTACATTCATGATGAATAATAAATAGTAAAAGTGTAATAATTAATCCTCAATTAAGCTAATAAAGTCTGATGGCCAAAAGTTTAAAATTCATTTAAAATGTTAATCCCATCATACAATGGCGTAGCCAGCACGGAAGGGAGGAGGAGCGGGAACAAAAACTCAAAAAAAGTCATATATAAGTATGAATTTTTGAAAACATAAAACAAACTCAAATGCATTACAAAATAGTGTTCAATAATTCAAAACCTAAAAGTAAGCTGAACGCGACGATTTTTTACATTATTTCATTATCTAAAGTCTAAATTTTATTACTTAAATAATAATTTTTATTCAATTCAACCAACATAAATCAATTAGCAATTACATTATATCATTATCCAAAGTCTAAATTTTAAATCATATCAAGTCATGATGGGTTTAGAAATTCTGGTTGGCTTTGTTTTGAGGCTTTTGTTTCTTCTTGGGTCAAAATTTATTGTCCCCCCGAGTCCAAGTCATTGCCCCCTAGAGCCCAATTTCAAATAGACTTGAGCCCAAAGCTTAAAATTTTTTTTTATTTTTTCCTTGGCTGTGGGCCGAGACAGGGGTGGGCTGGGCCCAGTATGGCCCCCTCTGTCTCCGCCAGTGCAATTATATTAATTATTATTACTACATTATTATTTACTTTGGAGCGATTGACTAATATATATGAAAATTTTCCTTCTTTCTATAAATTCATTAAACTTTATACTGCCTCAATTTTAAAAAGATAATCATATTCCCTTTTTCATGTGCAATGTGTTTCACTCCACTGGTACTAAGTTTCTTGGTTGGATTGTTTCTTACTATGCCACCTGCTGAGTATCAGATAATGCTAGAGTTCAATTAAGTGGAACAACAGTAATTTATGTAAGTAATATATATGCACAATTTAAATTACTTGCAAGTTGGAGATCTAAAAAAAATTATATTTATATATCATTAATGTATATATGTTGTCAATTCATTATACAACTTATTCTTGTATATATTTTTGAATGTTGCTCTTCTCGTGCAATACACGGGTGTTGTACTAGTTTAAAGAATATCACATTTTGTCATTAATGTAAAACAAGCACCAAGTATGCGAAATTTTTGAAAAGATATAAGTAGCTTTTTCTATGGTAATTTTAAAAGATATTTTATTCTTAAAAATAAATATTTTTCAGGTTCAAGAGTTGTGCAAGATAAAATCGAAATGTAATAAATCATAAACAAAATGCTAATTACTAAATGAATGCCAGTAGTAATGAGTTAAAAATTTCATTTTGAAAATTTTTCTATATATATATTATAAAATTTGACTTTCAAGTTACTTTGTAAAATAAAAGTTGACTTTGTATTGGTCTCAACTTCTACTTCTACTGAAAATGATTACTCTTCGTATAAAAACACATTTCCCTTGGAAATTTTCCATTAACAAAGTCTAGTTACTGGGACCGTGGATTATTTTCACTATAAAATCAAATGACTTTAGGTGCAAACCCTCAAGATCAGAGTCAAGAAGATATCACCCGCCATGGCAATCCGAATGGCGCCACCAATAATAACCACGCGGGGACGGAAAACGCCGGGTTGGAACACACATTGGCGGCCCTACGCCACCACTCCGGCATCTCAGTCGATTGGTCCCGTGAAGAACAGTCCATCCTTGAAGATTTGCTCCCCAGGTCAGTCCACCGATCAATTCTTTTTGCCTGGAATTGTTGTCTGCTCCTTTATCTGATGCGTTTTTGGTAAAGAATGATAGTGGCAGTTCCGTGGATGTTGTGTATCTATGGTTACATTGTAATTTTTATGTGACTCCCTTTATTGTTTTTGAATCATGGAAGTATGTTGAGTTGAATGTTGCTTGAACTCGTATTACTAATAATCAGCATTTAGGGAAAGCGGGAAACGGTAGTTCTTTTTTTTTTTTTTGGGGGTGGGGCACAGTCGTTGAAATGATTATTTATCAGAATTCGTGCGTATAGAGAACTGATAACAACTGATTTAAGGAACCTATCAATTTTAGAAGAGAAAAATTGTGAATGCAAATTGTGGTTATTAGGACCTTCTCGTTCAACTATTGGGCTGAACTACATTTCCTATGAACATTTAACACCCGAATCCAAAAAATAGCAATGTAGCTCTTTTAAACATATATATTAGTCATATCAGAATTTGTATCATTGATCGGTTCAATGCTGCTTGATTCCGCATGTTGATCTTCAAAATCTGGTTTTAGGTTTTGAGCTTCATATTCATTTTTTTTAAAAATAAAACCCGATTAAATAATCGTAAATTAGTTTGAAGTATGTAAACTTGTACATGGGAGGTTTTGTACAATCATATACATGTGCATAAACATTAGATGTAGTTTATGGACGCTACATGCAAGAAGAATTGCTCCCATGCCAATAACCATAATTTAGCTTTGTACTTTACTGATACACCTTTATCATGGCCATTGGCATCATGTTCTATGTTTGATTCATCGGTCAATTTAAGCAAATTTTAGGTGACTGGATAAAATCAAGCGTGGTTTTTTTTTTTTTTTTGCTTGCTTTTAGCAGCAAGGGAGAGCGAACAGGAGCCGAAGCATATTTTCAAAAGTTTTGTCGCTAACATAACAAAATTCACCATACATATGGACCAAAGACAACTTGCTTTACATTTTAACAACACAAGCTTCAGAGCAGAGGACCTCACAGACAAAAGATGCTACTTGTAATTCACTGAAATCAGAAATATGTACAACTGAAAAGCAAATTAGCAGATATACTATGCATCAAAGATGCAAATATAAGACTTGAGTCTGAATCTTTGTTCAGAAAAATAGAAATTCCAATCAATTAATATAACTATCGCACATTCTTTATAATTTATTAACATCCTAAAGCTATTATTATGATATATACCTTCCTTAACATTGGAGCTATAAAGCATATTTATATTTTGATGGCTCACATTTATTGTTATTTGATACCATGGAGTGTTTTACTTTGGGTAATGATTTCTATAATCCTTCAAACTATGTGAAGTTTGTTGATTGATTAAGTTCTGATATATCTTGGATTGTTTACTTGAAATCTAGCTGGATTTTATTTAAAAAGATGAGATAGATGGGGAGGGACTTAAATTTTATTTTCCGTTTGTACTTTGCTTAATGCTGCATATACACAAGAAAGTTCTTATTTAGTTAACTACTTAGAGAGCAACAACTGACTCCTTTTCGTGAATTCATAAAAATAGTCAATTGCCATAGTCCTAATTTCTTCCCTCTATAGAAGCGCTTTAATGTATCAATCTATATATCTCATCAGCTAAATTTTTTCTCTTTTATAGAAATATACTTTTTTAATTATCAATCTCATATTCTCGTCAGCTAAATTGTTTGTAGGCCCTAATGTTTCAATGTAACACGCAACAATACTTTTCTATTCAATTCACTTAACCTTAGATTTGGAAAAAGAAACCCAAAAGCAGAAACCTTAGGAGTAAAGATTTAGAGCATAGATGGCTGCAACTGGAGATCCTTCAGGCGGTCTTGATAACAATTTTGGTAATTACAAGAATCAAGTACAAGAGGATGTGATTGGAACCAGTAGTAACGGACTCCCAGTTCCCAGTAACTCCTCGGTGGGCAGTTCTCAGGCTATCCTCCGTCACGGCTCCGGCCTCTCTGTCAAATGGTCTGTCGATGAACAGCGCATCCTTGAAGATTTGCTCCCCAAGTCAGCCAATTATTTTCTTACTCTTCCGATCTCTTTTCCCTGCTGTATATATGTAATATATTTATATAATTGTATATGTTATGTGTATGTTTGAGTTTCTTTTTTATTAATATTGTTATTTTATTATTATTATTTATTTTTTATTTTGAATCCATGGAAGTTTATGAAATTCTTTGAATTTCTAACTGTACTGGATTTTCTGTCGCTTTGGCTGACAATTGCTTCTGATTGCGGAATCCGTGATTTATCTCGTTTACCAAGAAATTTTATATATCGTAAAAATTGTTATGCATTAAGAAAGATTGTAATTTTAGGAAAGAGGATGATGCGTTCAATAATATCTGAATACAGATCTATAAGCTTCAATTATAATTTTAACATTTTAGAAAAATAAGATAGACTATTTAGAGGATTAGTTGATGGTAAAAGACATCTCTCTCTATCTCTCTCTCTCTCTCACACACACACGCACAAAAATTATCAGTTGGACAAAAAACATATAATTATTGCTGTCACTTTCCAACTCCAGAGGATATTGTCATATTGACTGCAGGTATGGGTTTCACCTGAATTGGATTAACTTACAAGGTGGAAATAAATGAGATTTTATTTTACTACCGATTGTATATCATTATGATGTGACGGCGATGATACAATATGGCATTCCAGTGGCTACTATGAAAAGTTATTTGAGAATATAATAATTTTTTAACTAGAAATGTCCCAGTTCAGTTCAGTTCAATTCATCAACCTTAGGGCAGTACCTCTCATGTCCAATCACCTTTGGAAAATTTTAGTCTTAATCAAACCAATATAAAAATCTGAACTATGAACTATTATTTTTGACATTTTAATGCAATTTAGATTGACCGTTTGCAGTGTCTCTATGTAATATTGTTTCTGGGACATTTCTTTTGCTAATGCATGGATACTACACTCAATCTGATATAGCTATGTAACTTTTGCAGATACAGCTCAGACACTATTATAGTTCGGTATGCTAAAATTGCTCAGCAGTTGAAAGATAAGACAGTTCGTGATGTGGCATTACGCTGCAAATGGATGAGTGTGAGCTCATTGTTTCCTTGATATCTTCTTACAATTTTTGTTATGATTTTTCGTAAAAGTCTCTGTTAGATAGACAGTTCGTGATTTTCTATATAGATGTTCTATATAGATTTGCATTGCGACCAGAAATACTGCATAGTTATGCTGAGGTAGCTGGTTTGTCTAGCCGCCGGTAATGCTGTCTTTCTTCAGTGGAATCAATGCTGTCTTAGTCACATGAATGTAATCAAGTGGTTTTCAGCTAGGGGAAAGCAGTGCCTCCATCCAAAATTTCCTCTTATCATTTGAAAGTTTTACATCTAGGGGCAAACTGAGAGGGCACGAACTTTTATCCAAAGATAATAATTATTTGATATTTCATTTTTCAAATGACCTTATCTGATAATGCAAATTTCATAAATAAATACGTAAATAAATAAAAATATAATAATAAAATAAATTTGGGGGTTGGGGGGGGGACACAAGATTCAATAGTTATACACTTAAGGGATCACTGTTGGGGACAGAGAATGAGGAAAGTAGTAGTCTCTTCAAATGTATGCAGACAGGCATTTGACTTGTGGTGTAAAAATTGCAAGAGCTAGGTGCAGAATTTATAAGCAATTCATAATGTTGAAAGTTTGGCAACAGTTTTAATTTTGATATGCATATTCATTTATTGATTTTTCATGAAACTTTGTGATAGTGGTGATGAACCTCAAATTCCAAGTAACGAATGTGTGTCTGCAGTGTGTTTCGAGTATATAGTGCTGATTGCTGAAGCCATTTCAAACATTTTGATTTTTCACTTATTCAAATTGTTGAATTCTATTATTATTGTTGAGGATATATACTGAGTGTTACTGATAAATGGAGAGACAAAACTCAGAGAATGAGATGCATATTTTGATCATTGAAAAAATATAATTTTCCCACTGATGGATCAGAAAGGGTAAAATGAAGTTACAGGAAGCACACTGTATTATTATATCTTCTCAGTTAATTCGAATCAATTCTGAGTCTCTGACACATTTACTATTTTGCAGAAGAAGGAAAATGGAAAGCGAAGGAAAGACAATCAAAATTCATCGAGGAAAAATAAAGACAAAAAGGTAGATAATGTACTGCATGCTATCAGTTGTCCCTGCTGCACTTGTGAACACAACGAGTCACGTCTTGCTTTTTTTATCTCTCCGATAAACCTGCTCTCCAATGGAGAGGTTTACTACACAGAGTATATGTATTATTCCAAGCAAAGCTCTTAAGAATAAAGTTTCCATGTCAAAATAAATGGCCTTTTAATTTCTGCTGTAAGAGAATAATTATGGTAGATAAAATTTCTTATGTTGCTTCAGTATAGCTTGAAATAGAATACAGAGGTTTACAAGCAATCAGGACTGAACATTTATTTAGAGAAAAATGGAACTCAATGCTAGGTGGTTCTTTTTCCTGCAATAGAGAAAATGCTGGTAGCCTTCGAATATAAATGTACATAATGCTCCTAAGAATACTAGTTTACACCTGCATCTGTTACATTGTGCCACAAGGTATTGGTTCATTGCAAGCGACCCACTCCTTTATCTGTTCAACTGACAGTAGCTTTTGAAATTTTAGTGAAGTCTTTTATTTGTGAACAGATCTAATCCAAGTAAGGTCGTCGTTTAATATTTGACAACAAACTAATCATAATCAGTTTGGATAATGCAAACCAGATGGAGCCAGAGTAATGGATGGTTAGTTTATTGCCAGGCATTGTATTAAAGTTAAGAATGGGTTTTCAATCTTGCTGAAGGGACCTGTTTGGGCCTCTTTTTAGCCACTAATGGGGATAGATGTGGCTCTCGCTGCAGATTGTATATAGTTACCCACTTCTGGAACTTGTTGATTTTGGGAAGTTCCCTTGAGCTCTGGTAGGATCCTGTTGTTCTGCATTCCGCACGCTATTCAATTTTATTTGTTTTAAAGATTTTACAATTCCTATTTGATTTTTTATCAGCAAAAGCAATCCCAGGAAAGAAACTTTTGGGACAAAAACGAGCTCCAGGCACCTTCAGCACAAATATTTCAAAACTGTTATTGTTCCTCAATGTTATAACCCAATAGACAACATTCCTGATGCTCTGTAGCAGAGTGAACTCAAAGCTTGTGCTGTCAGTCATTCCCATTTTGTTTGCTTTGAAAGATTTTAACATTATATCATTTATATCATTTTTTTCCCCAGGAAAAAGCTGCAGATCCTTCGCTAAAATCTTCTCAAGCTGCAAGTTGTTCTAGTGGCCCATCCCATGCTCAACCAGCACCATCAATTGACAATGATGATGGAATTTCATACAAAGGTTAGTCCCTCCCCACTCTTCCTCATAATACATACTTGTGAGGAGTTAGTCCCTCCCCACTCTTCCTCATAATACATACTTGTGAGGAGTGACCAGGATTTGATTTACCATATTAACATTCTTTCTTAATTCCAATGTCTACTGAACCTATATGGTTCAGAAAACAGAACCTTCTCTTAATTTTGTTTGCGCATCATAAGAATGAGACTTCTAAATATCCTGAACTTCTCTCTTTCACATATTAAAAGTTTGCAACTCCCTCTTCACAAACGATTGGCATGATCATAGATGTAGCATAATTACCATAATAAAATGCTGGCCTGAATCATGGTAAGCTTTTTATTATAAGTGATCCTCCCTGCTCTCTTGCAAATTACACCTCTCTCTACAGGATGGGGTCTCTCTTCCAATATTCTATTTGTAACAAAAACAATTCCTAGTTTAAGCATTCACAGAAAATCATAAAATAATGCCATTTTTTTCTTTGTAGAAAAGTTGAGAGGACTATGAGTAAATGAACATTGGAATGAAAAGCCTCATCCTCCATTAAGGAGATGTGTACTTAGCTAAATTTTTTTAGCTTTGTTGATTTTGTTATCACGTTTTTTTTTTTTTTTGCCTAATCTTCATGTTTCCAGATCTACTTTTAAGATTCCTAATTTTGTAGCTGCAGGGTGAAACTCTTTTTAGTTGATGTTTAGGTGATAAAATGTCCTGTTTATGGTGTGGATATCTTTTGGCAGGAACTGAACTTTCAACATTCAAGTTTTGCATACTTGGTCAATGTTATCATTTTCCATTCTCTATTAATTTTTCATGGAAGTAAAATGGGCATATGATTTTGAGATTACAATCAAAGAAGAGGAATCACTATCTCATCTGCTTTTTGATACATGGAGAGGACTACTAATATCATACCCATGCTTTTCATGGATATGCTTCCATGTATATATATTTGAAGGACATGTAAATCTGTTTAATTGCAGACATTGGTGGAGCAACTGGACAGCTTCTTGAGCAAAATGCTCAAGCCTTCGATCAGATTTCTGCAAATTTTGCTGCTTTAAAGGTGATATGCTTTTCTCCATATTTTGATTTTGGACTGCTCTAGAAGAATTTGTTGCCAATCATAGAAGTGTGTAGAATGCTGCCGTATGCTTCTACCTGATGACTAATAAATGCAAAAATCAGTACATCTTGTTTTATTAGTTGCTGATAAATATCTGAGCTTGATTCAGATATCATTGCTCTACAGTGGTAGCATAATAATTATATTCTGGCCATTTACTCGGTTCGATTCTTTTAACAGAATAATTGGACTGAAAGGTACATTGATAGGACATTTTGTCCATTGCCCTATCAATTAACACAGAAAGACAGTTAATGTTGTGCTGGGACATCCAGATCCAGACAAACACAAGATTCATTTTTAATGGATAATAAAGGCTTCCTACTATGCATACACTAGATGTTGCAGGACAGGGATATCGTGTATGAATGCTTGGATTCCATCAAGTTAGGATGACCGTCTGAGTGTTCAGAAAATGAAGACTGGTAGGAGTAACAGAATTTATAATATAAGTAATAAAGCTTCATTAATATGAGTATATCAGATTGAAATACAATCTTGTCAGGGAACAATATTATTGTGAATTTATTGCTTAAGTTCTTTTCTCTTGAATGCATTACCCTCTTGGCTACAAACTTCATGTGTAAGCAAAATAAATGCACTCTCATTGACTAGTATGTAACACGTGTGTTGCACATGATATCGAACTTCAACATTATTCTAATTTTTCTTTTGTATTATTGGTATAAATTTTAAACAAATGAAGTACGAATGGGAAAAATGTGCAAGAAAACAATAAAAAAATCTATTTTGAAACATAATTTAATTGAGAATTTCACATCAACATTTTCACTATTTTTTATTTTTTGGATGTTTCAGCTTTAAAACGAAACTAGTTTATTTTTAATTAAAAAAAATCCTTAAAAGAAAAAAATAAAAAAAAGAAAAAAAAAATCTATGAACACAAATGCTAAAAAGTAATGGGATATGCGAAAATTGATTGTCTCCTATTTGTACTTCTAGAGATTTATATTGAGATTTATTCCTTAAAAGTCATGAGAAGTGCGGAGTTTGATTGTTCCATATTTGTACTCTAGTGATTCATATTGCATTTCATTCCATTAGTATAGAATATCAAATCTATTACGAAATAGTTGTACGAATGAATTTCATATAGTTATACGAAGAGTTGCGATCTTCAATCTCTTGCTCTAACTAAAAAAGTTATTATAACATTAAAAATTTATAGCAATAGCTAAAAAGAACATTAAATCAAAGAAAAATCACAAATGAAGAAATATTAACAAAAATTGTCATACACAACATGTTTAGAGCTTGTTTGATGCTCATTATTTGTCCAAATTTGGAGAGATTATAATGGGGAGAGAGGAAGAATGTGTATTGGAAATGTAAAAATGTTTGAAATATATGGTTGTAGTTGAATAGTTGTCAAATCAAATGTCAAATCAGTGGTAGGTAAAATTATAATTTGGGAGAAGAATGAGAAATAATGAGAATCAAACAAGTTCTTAATGACATTCCTTGAAAATAGTTAATGGCTCCCATAATTGATATTGATCAATGAGGACACTTTTGACAAATAAAAAAAGTGGTACGGGTAAAATGGGAAAACAGATGTTTTACCCTCATTCCCCCCTTTTATATGGTAGTGATTGGCGGCTTCATTACAGCATTGTAGCAAAGCATCTTTTGTAAATGTCCTGAAAATCAGCAATATATTTTTGTGTTTACTTGCATGCAGATACAGGAGAACATCAGCCTCTTCTGCCAGACTCGAAACAATATCCTAACAATCTTAAACGAGTATGTGTACATTCAGCTGTTATTTGTTTTGTTGTTATTGCTATATTGCCATATCTCTCTTTCTGGTACCCCTTTATTGTTAGTCCTAACCACTTCCTCTTTTTCATTTTACTCCTGTTACAAATAGATTTGAGTTTTGTCTCTTTGTCCATTCTTAATTTTATTTATTTGGTTGTGGTGACTAAGAATTCAACTGAAGATCAGTAAGGAGTTTGCCACTCTATTTTATCCTCTTTTCTTGATGTATAGTATGTTTTCGAATAGCTAACCAGAATTTTCCTTCTGTTTCCTTCTTTGACTGGGATCTTAAAATTTCTTTGTGCGTCTTCCAAATGATACAACAATATCAAATGTCACTATGAGAAATCTTATAAACATGACTCCAGTCTTCAAGGCATTTGTTTTCCTTGAGGATTCCATTCGAATGGATATTTTGCAAATAGGATTGGGTTTCATTCAAGCAATTCCTAGTCAAGACACCAGAGCAATAGCTTTAGGAAGCGTGATTGGATTTGATTCAAGTAACCTGTAGTCAAGACACAATCTTGAGTAAAGAAAATTTCAGCTCCTGTAAGATAACTTCATAATATTGACGGATAAATAAAGAATCTTAATGTGGCTATTTGGGGCTATATTGATAGTGTAATGGAGACTGACACCCATAGCCTAGTGGACAATGAACAACCATTGCCTATATTTTGCATTTGAATTTTGAAAGCAGAAAATTGGTACTTCTGAAGGCACTGGACATAGAAATCAACAGTAAACATATTGATATGATGTCATTGATACTGCTGTCTTGTGATATATTTAGATTTATATTGCACTATGCTGCAGGTTGTGATTCACACATAGCATCAATTCTCTTTTGCTCTATCATTAGTCATCAATATGCAGATATACATTACACCTATAGATATGAATAATGAATGACAAAAAGTCATCAAAGTGATTGTGCTAATTATAGGATTGAGGCAAATAAGGTGGACATCCCAAATCAGATGCCTCAACTTACCGTGAAGCTGAATGAAGAGCTTGCCAAATCCATTCTTCCTTTGACGTCCATGCCAGTGGCATACCAAGCCATGCCAATGCCTGATCAGTCCATGCCAGTTTCTAGTCGATCAATGCCAGTACTAAATCAGTCTGTGCCAGTGAAAAATCAATTTGTGCCAGTACCAAATCAGTCCATGCCAGTTCCAAATCAATCAATGCCGATGCCAATGCCAAATCAGCGCATGCCAGTCCCAAATCAAGTGATGCCAATGCCAAATCAGTCCATGCCAGTCTTGAATAAAGTCATGACAATGCCAAGTCAATCCTTGCCAGTTCCACTGCCCAATCGATCCATGCCAGTGCTCGTACCAAACCAGTCCGTGCCTGTGCCAGGGCCAAACCAGTCCATGCAGGTACTAGTGCCAAATCAATCCATGCCGGTGTCAAATCAGTCTTGAAGGTTTCTCCTTCCTTCACAAAGCAATGATATTTTGTCCACTTTGCTCTTCTTGGCACCTTTTGTGTTTAGTAAAGGTAACTGCCCAGTAACTCCAATCAAAATTGAATTTTCAGTGTCTAGCTCTCATGCTCCTCTCTTTTCCCGTTGCACTCTGCTGCCTGACCTATCGTGGGTGATAGTTAAGCAGTATGAGGAATTGGTAGGGTAAAATAGTTCCTTGTTCTGTAAATAATTGTTATTAGATAAGAAGGGTAAGGTTGTACTTTATAATATATAGAGATTTTGCATATATATCCTTTATATTTTTAAATTTATTTTGTTTGATGAGTATATGTAGTCTCTGAGTGGTGATACTCCCATACCACTGCTTACATTGTGGTATCACGTCGGTCTGGTTGCTAACCGGGCAGTGCTACATTGGCACCATGGTTGCGGGAAGCTCACATCTCTATCGTCTATACATGATATTAATTCGTTAAGTTGAGATCTTGAAGTTGTTTTCGCCCAGCACAGTTTTGATATAGTGGCACATCACTTTATCTTTGGTAAACGGGAAGATGCCGTCTTGCCATAAAATGATAAACTTCAAATCTGGTAAGACCTTCGACTCAAAAAAAAAAAAAAAAAAATATATATATATATATATATATTTTGATAGTATAATCACATATATCTTAAAGTCAATTTTCTTTTTTATGCAAAAGTGAATGGATACAAGTAGTATAAACAATTAATTTCATTTACAGGATGCTATCATCATCGACAAAAATGGAAATGCTGATGGTGGAGATTTTTTCACTCTTTCCACACTGGAATGATTCCTTGAGCAGCCAAACGCTTCTCAACCCAGAATACTACATGTTTGTCTGTTGGTTTTTTCTCATCAACAAGAAATGGCTCCACAGTGCTTACTTCTAACCCATAGGATGACAGAGAGAAACCCTTTGGACCTGTCACCAAAATCCCATTCAATTTGAGACAAAATACAACATAAAATGCTTTGAATACGCCGTAAGGTGTTTTAAAATTGCAAAAAATTACTGATTAAGCATAAAGCGTGATTAAAAACTTCTATTTCTATTATGCTTTAGTGGGAAAATCACGAAAATAACCCAAGAAAGTGCAATTAATTGCGAAAACGGGCTATTCTCAGAAAATACTAGAGATTTGACATACCTGTGAGATTTCCATCAGGGAAGAATGCCCAAAATGAATAGGGATTGCCCTTCTTGAGAAATGAACCTTCCAACTGCCATATGTAGATTCATCCAAGAATTATAAATCAGGAAATTATTGGGTTCCAATTGTCTTTCTTGTACTTTTTTATTGGAAGTTCTTGAAATTTTGAACCGTTCTCTTTAGTGAAGAAATAGTGCGTGAATGCTGGTTCTTAGAGGAGGTAATCATCCTACAGGAAGGTGTGACACGAATTTTACGAAGTATATTTGTTCTTAATTTCAAGTATTGTCATTATTCATTTATGAAAACCGTGCATGTGTTAATGAAAAGACTAGCTTATTGATGACACGAGTTTTTAGATGAGCTGGTTCAACTGTTTCTTAAACTTTTTCTTCCTTAAAGTTCTACCACTGCGCCTCAATTGTATGCATTCCATATATGCCACTAACCTTGTTATCGTTGAAAGATATCTCAAGTTCTGTGATATCATCTTGAGCTTCAAGAATGGCTTTGAGGGAAGGGATGACATCCTCCTCCATCAATTGAGGCAAGGCCTTGGCTGGAGCTTTGGCTGCAGGTTTCGGCTTCGGTTTTGCGGGTGTGGCTTCTTCGGCCGGCTTTTCATCCTTTTTCTCCGTTGTTTCAGCATCAACTAATTTTCACAGCCACAAAT
>CAVNYN010235097.1:0-11428 GCA_963692815.1 Nyctanthes arbor-tristis
AGTTGATCAGGCTCATAAAAGGTAATTACATATCACAATAGAAAATAAGCACGCAATAACAATTAGAGTCATGAATGGGATTAACACAATCAAAACATGTCTATTACTTCATCGATTGTCTCAACAAGGAAAATTAGTTACGCATAATAAAGGAATTCATAACATAAGCATTCGTAGGGTTTGAATACATGACTAGATTTTTGCAAAGAAAAGACGAAGAATAACGAAGAAAACATTGCACCAAACGAAGAACTTCGTTCTTCAATCTTCACGCGAACCCCGGCTTCAATCTCCAAGCCCTTACTCCAATCTCCTAGCCCTCAAGAATGATTTTCTATCATCAATCCCCCTTTGACAGAAAGGTTTTCGTTCTTTTATAGTCGGGGAGGCCTTAAACACTAAAATGTGTCAAAAAAGGCTCGAAAATGCGTAAACGGCGTCTCCCGATATAGGCCGCGGGTAGGGGGAGATCGGTTTGCTTGCCGCAGCCTACCCGGCCCCAGCAGAGAAATTGGCTAGGCCGCAAGTAGGGGGCTGTTTGCTTGCCGTGCCCACCTGCGCCCTGCTTTCAGCACACACGATTCAGTCCCTGATTTGATTTTTTCTTTCAACAATGGACAAAGGTCCTCGAACTCTTTAATTACTACCCAAATAGTCTCTTTTAAGTTCTCTCAAAGTGCAATCTCTTCCGATCTCTTGTTGACATTGATCTTTTCACCCCAAACTCTCAAGTCATCACACCTTAATGTTATATCTTGAATGTAAAGTCTCAATTTGGTTCAAAAATGGTTCTTTTCACTTGTATCACTCCAATTTGAGCTTTTCACTTATATGAACCATATCCACACAAATTAGGTAGAAATCTGCTCGATTTTATATAGAATTGCATAAGTTAAAATATGTATTTTTGTATATAAAATACATTTATCACTACCCATTAATTTTCATTTTCATTTTTTTTTAAGATTTTAGGCTATTTTAAGAAATGATCTTTTGCCAAACGTATGGCGGGAGAGGAGGATTCAGTGTGGTTATCGGTGGTTGTGACTCAAATGTGAGTGGTGGTGCTAGATTGTGACCTGGTGGTGTAGCCCGTGCTAATTTTTTTTTTAATATCAAATGAGCAACAAAAATAAAATCTCTTTCAAGAAACAAAAATCAAAGCAATATCTATTCCAATCTAATCTTTACTAATTAATCGCGAGATATATATACATTATTAATAATATAATATTAGGTTCATCTATTTTATTGAATAATAATAATAATAATAATAATGACAAACTTGCTAGTTACCGCTAATAGTAGCATGTAGGGCACCAAAACATACTGTACGACAAACAAAGAAGGAAACAAAAATAAAGAAACAATTAAACAAAGGATTACAGCCTAAACTAAAAAGAATTGCTCCGACCGTCCCTGCCGTCTGGTGTCTCTTCTTCAAACCTAAGTTGAAGCATTCTTCGAAAATCGTTAAGAAGATGAATTCTCAACCAAAAAAGATCATATATATGAGTCGACCAAGACATAAAACCATATATTAGTTTAGAGGTAATTTCTTGTAAATATTGACCTTTATCAATAAGTTGTCACGATCAAATTTTGTACTTTTTTTACCAACTCTATGTGCATTACATCAAATGTTAGACGTCTATATTTAATTTAATATGTGTGTGTCTATCTATCTATCTATCTATCTATCTATATATATATATATCTTATATCATCAGTATCGAGACGAGCTACTCTGGTATTTTTTGCCAATTTTCTACCTTAATTAAGCCAAGCAATGTGAATATTCAATGTCTAATATTACTCTTTCAAGCACTTCTACCGACCCACCCAAAATGAATGTTGAAGGCTCTCTCTATATATAAGCAAACAGAAAGGCACTCAAGAAATTCATCACACATACATAGCTATTTCATCATAAGCTTTGCAATTTCTTTTCTCAAAACTTTGTCAACAATGGAAAATGGTAGCAATGGAAAACCCAAAAATGCTTGTGATCAACTTCAATGGAATGATCCCCTGAATTGGGACAAAGTGGCCGAGTCGCTAAAGGGTAGCCACCTCGATGAAGTGAAGCGCATGGTGGAGGAATACCGGAGGAAGTTGGTCCGTCTAGGAGGTGCAACACTTACCATATCTCAAGTGGCTGCTATAGCCAACGGCGGCTCCTCAGTCAAGGTGGAGCTGTCGGAGACAGCACGGGCGGCCGTTAAGGCCAGTAGTGAGTGGGTTTTGAACAGCACAATAGAAGGGATAGACACTTATGGCATTACCACTGGTTTTGGTGCTAATTCATACAGGAGGAGCAAACAAGGTGGAGCACTGCAAGATGAGCTTATTAGGCAAGTAATTTATTGACATTTGACAAAAATAAATGACGGATGCAAATGCACTTTTAGGTCATAAAAATGAAAATTTCTACATGGGCTTGTAAGATTAATTCATCAAAATATATATAAGATTGTGACTAAGATATTATGAGTTCTGATCTTTTATTTTCTTAATTGATGGCTAGATTTTTGAATGCTGGAATCTTTGGCAATGGTACAAAATCATGCCATACATTGCCTTCATCAACCTCAAGGGCATCAATGCTTGTAAGAATCAACTCTTTGCTGCAAGGCTATTCCGGCATAAGATTCGAAATCTTAGAATCCATTGCAAAACTGCTGAACAATAACATCGCCCCATGTTTGCCCCTAAGAGGCTCTGTCACTGCTTCTGGGGACATAATCCCTCTGTCCTACATTGCGGGACTTTTAACGGGTCGACCCAATTCAAAGGCCACTGGACCTAACGGAGAAACACTCGACCCCGCTGAAGCATTCCGTCTGGCCGGGATCACGACAGGGTTCTTCAAGTTGCAGCCTAAGGAAGGCCTTGCACTAGTGAATGGCACTGCTGTTGGTTCTGCCCATGCTTCCATGGTTCTTTTTGAGGCTAATATTTTAGCTCTTTTAGTAGAAGTCTTAGCAGCTTTTTGTATTGAAGCTATGCACGGAAAGCCCGAGTATACAGACCATTTGATTCATAAGTTGAAGCAACACCCTGGGCAAATCGAGGTGGCTGCTATAATGGAGCACATTCTTGATGGAAGTCCATTCATCGAAGAGGCTCGAAAAATACTTGAACTAGACCCTCTCCACAGGCCTAAACAAGATCGTTACGCCCTTAGAACAACACCCCAATGGCTCGGTCCACAAATAGAAGTCATCCGGGCTGCAACAAGATCCATTGAAAGGGAGATCAATTCAGTGAGTGACAATCCATTGATTGATGTTTCAAGAAACAAGGCATTGCATTGTGGGAATTTTCAAGGGACCCCAATTGGAGTGTCGATGGATAACACCCGTCTGGCGATTGCAGCAATTGGAAAGCTAATTTTTGCACAATTCTCTGAACTTGTTAATGATTTCTACAACAATGGCTTGCCTTCGAATTTAGCTGCTGCCCGTAATCCCAGCCTTGATTTCGGATTCAAAGGGGCTGAAGTTGCCATGGCTGCTTATTGTTCAGAACTCCAATTTCTTGCCAACCCAGATAACCACTCATGTCCAGAGCACCGAGCAACATAATCAGGATGTAAACTCGTTAGGACTAATTTCTTCTCTTAAAACAGAGGAATCTGTTGAAATTCTAAAGATGATGTCTTCTACTTTCTTGGTTGCTTTATGCCAAGCCGTTGATTTAAGGCATTTGGAAGAAAATCTTCAAGCCTCAGTGAGAAATGCTGTGAGCCAAGTGTCAAAAAAGCTCGGCCTCATCCAAGAATCAGAAAAAGCTTTGCTCGATGTGGTCAATAAGGAGCGCGTTTTCACCTACATTCATGATCCTTGCAGTTTTACCCTTCCCGTAATGCAGAAACTCAGGATAGTTCTGGTAGACCAAGCACTGAAAAATCCCAAAGCTTCAATGTTGGAAAAAATTGGAGTGTTCGAGGAAGAGCTGAAGGCTATTTTGCCTGATGAGGTGGAGAGGGCTCGACTCGACGTGGAAAATGGGAAGCCAGCCATTGGTAACAAGATCAAGAAATGCAGGTCATATCCTTTGTACAAGTTAGTGAGGGAAGAATTAGGTACAAGTTTGCTAACAGGTGAAAAATCTGTGTCACCTGGGGAAGAATTTGACAAGGTATTCACAGCCTTGTGTGAAGGAAAATTGATTGATCCATTGCTGGCTTGTTTGAAGGAATGGAATGGGGCTCCCCTTCCTCTTTCCTAGTAATTTATATGGGATATTTGCGTCCTATTGGTTAAAAAATGTATCCGGTACATGTTACTCGATAGTCTTTGTTGTTCTTTCTTACTATCATTTCTTAGTTTGTCCTTTTTTTCTTATTACGTTTAAGGTTCTAAAAGTATAAGTGTGACTGGATGATGAAGTCAAGTTTCAAACCTTCTGAAAGTTTTTAAAAACGTCGTCGTAAGTGATTCATGTAACGACGTACTTTGGGACAATCCAATACATGAAACAACAGGAAAAATTTTTAGTACTTTAAAAGTACTAAACAATCAATACTTTTGGCCAATTAAGAAATCACATGGTAATCTAATTATATGAATTCAAGAAGAATGACCAAATTCAAGGGAAGAAAGAACCGAAACTGGAATTTCTCTGAAATTCAAGAAGAAAGAACCAAATTCACTGGAATTTTCTCTTGCAAGCAAAAGAAACGAAACTGAGTCCTCAATATCTGACAAGGAATCATCTAACAAACAATACTAGCTGGGTTTTTGAATAACAACAAAATGACGGAACAGTTCTTAGTAAAAAAATTAAAAAATAATAAAGAAATAAGTCTCTCGGTTGAGCCTTTATGCTACATCAGCCCCCCCCCCCCGGGGGCAGAAGAAGCGGTCGAAAGGGGTGGTTATATTGTGAGTGATAATTCGAGTGTATTAAGATGAGGGTTCTATTTTAAAAAGATGAGTAGTCTAAACGTTTATATGTTAGTTTATATTTTTATATTTAGTTGATGTGGAATTTATCCCTTAACATACCCACGCAAGATAGTGGCTCGTTGGAGTAGACCAATCTTGAAATCCGTGTGCTCATTTGAGTTTTAACCAGATCAAATTGTTCGTTTGAGTTTGATAGGCTCTAAAACTATACTAAGACTTGAGATTTTATCTTAAACTGTCAACCTCTTAAAAGGAGTATCTCAAGCGCTTATATGTTAGTTTATATTCTTATATTTAGTTGATGTGAGATCTATCCCTTAACGGGGTGAGAATTAATCAGAGATCATACAAAAATTATTTATTTATTTTTTATTATTATTGTTTTTTTTTTTTTTTGGGAAAGAAGGAGATCATCCTGAGTGGTATGGATCATATATAGCGCTGTTTGTGTGAAAGTAGTTTGGTTTTACATAACAGCATACTTGGACACATTTAAGAAGTTCGGTTTTACAAAAGAAAATGTTACAAGGATTGCAATGAATATCAGATATGCAACTCTTGTGTTATGTTTGGTAATAATGATTGTATTTTAATTTAATACCATGTAAGTGTAACAAGGAGCATTCTGATGTTATTTATAACATAAGTAACTTATAATAATGTATATTATTGATCAATGTATTTCGAATAGATGAGCGATTTGGTTTCCCTCAAATTTCTACGAGTTCTTTTCTTTTCTTTTCTTTTTTTTTTTTTTTTTTTTTAAGGAAGTTTTCACCAAATGTTTTATAGGATAGGATAAATATAACGTCTTTTCTCAAATCATAAAAATATTTACTGCTAAAATGATATAAAATCACCATATTTTGTAAAATATTTTATAAAAGTTCCGTTCAAATAGTAGTTTTTTAATTTCAATAACGTTAGAGAATATGGAAACACTCTCCTTTAAGGTTGTATTGCATAAATTCTAGGGTTTTTTACACATAGCATCTCCAACCTTTCATGTTTTTACGAATTATATCCCTAATTTTATTTTTCCTTCTGTACGTTCCCAACTTTTAAAAAAATCCTCAATTTCGTCTCTAGTGATGAAAACCGTCAAATTCACCTGTTAAGGTCATGTGCATTTTCAGTAACATATAAAAATTAATATTTTAATTTAATATATAAACAAAAGGGAAGGGGGAATCGGCTGTCAGAAATGGCAACAAAAAGGAGAAGTCTCCTCCTATGCTACCATTTCCTATACAACAGGGGGTATACTCTCCCATCCACTTGTCATCGGAATAGCAAGCACAGGGAGGGGGAGACTCCTCCTTTTTGCTGCCAGTCCGATAGCAAGCACAGTTGCCATTTCTGGCAACCAAATCTTAACGAGTGAATTTGACTATTTTTGTCACCAGGGACAAAATTAAATATTTCTTTAAAAGTTAAGAACATATAGAAGGAAAAATAAAGATTGGAGACGTAATCTGTAAAAAAAAAGTAAAAAGTTGGGGACGCTAGATGTAAGAATCCCTAGAATTTATGCAATACAACCTTAAAGGAGAGTGTTTCCATATTCACAAACGTTATTGAAATTTAAAAAAAAAAATACTATTTGTAGGGAACTTTTATGAAATCCTTTACCAAATATGGTGATTTTATATCATTTTAGTGGTAAGTATGATTTGAGAAAAGACGTTAAATTTATCCTATCCTATAAAACATCCGGTGAAAACTTCCTTAAAATAAAAAAGGAAAAGAAAAGAACTCAATGGGCAATTGTCAAATAATTTGAGTAAAATGATATGTACTAACTGTGTGGCCCCACATACAAAGGACTCATTGTGTATAGACTTACCCAATAGTCTTTCACCACGTATGTCTATAGTGGGATAATCCCACCCCACATCTATTGGGACATCATTTTTATGTACTGACTTGTCTCTAAAGTCTAAAATCATCAATCTCTCTACATGAGTTATTAACCAAAAGACGAGTATGATTATATAAAGTATTAGTTATGCCCATCTATGTGTATACAAATATATGATATAGTTACTCATAATAGAAAAAACATGAATAAAAATTACTCAACTTCATATAGTAGTATATTTACCTTTGAAAAAGTTCAGGTGACAGTTTTGCAATAACAATTAGAGATTTGTTACCAGCGCATTCCACATAATCATTCATTGTAACAACATAATCATCCCAAAGTGTGTAGTGGAAACGATTCCCGCTGTTAGAAGTTAAGTAATAAATATGGAGAACAACAAAATTAAGCTAAACACCAATAGATAAAGCAGGAAAAGTTTTGAGTACTCTAAGTGTTCCAGCTGCATTTGTAATCTATTAGCACCAGCTCGAGTTTTTCAAATCCCTGGTCTAGATATCATATCATATAAGGAAAATATCTATAAAAAATCTATATATATATATATATATATTAATCAACAGTTTGCTTGGCTCAATTTGATTGTGGGCTCAATTAAAAATGATTTTCCTGCTCATTGTCTGGCTCCTTTAAAAAACCAATTGATGATGTTATTATTCTATTATTATTATTATTATATTTTTCTTTATTGTTATACTTTTCCTTTTAATCAATTAATTTAATATTTTTATTTTAGAACTATATTTATATATTAATTTAATATTTTTATTTCAAAACTCTATCTGCATATTATATTTAATATTTTTATTCACTCTATCTATATATTAATTTAATATTTTTATTTCAGAACTCTATCTACATATTATATTTAATCAATTTTACTATGTCCGATTATATAATTTCATGATTTTATGTTCTCCTAATATATTATATTTTACTTTCTCACATAATATGTCTGTGAGACACACGAGTGTTAAACATATTAGTCCGTGAATGTACGAGTGTGAAACTAATATTGATTATATTATCAGGTTTTATTGCTTTTAAAGGAAATAAAAAATAAGAATTAATAAAAAATTAGTGGTTCATTTATTATACTTTTTCATATTGTTATGTTTTCCATTTTAATCAATTAATTTAATATTTTTATTTTGGAACTCTACCTACATATTAATTTAATATTTTTACTTCAGAACTCTATCTATATGTTACATTTAATATTTTTATTTTAGGACTCTATTTATATATTAATTTATTATTTTTATTTCAAAACTCTATCTACATGTTACATTTTAATCAATTTTACTATATCTAATTGTATGATTTCATGATTTTATGTTCTTCTAATATATTATATTTTATTTTATCAACATAATATGTCCATGAAACTCACAAGTGTTAAACATGGTAGTCTGTAAATGTACGGGTGTGAAACTAATATAGATTATATTATCGGGTTTTATTACCTATAAAGGAAATAACAATAAGAATTAATAAAAAAAGTATAGGTTCATTTATTATATTTTTTCTCATTGTTATGTTTTTCCTTTGAATCATTTAATTTAATATTTATATTTTAAAACTCTATCTACATATTATATTTTGGTTAGATATATCTCACATTTGACTAATGAGTTTAAATTACATGAAAATAGATAATATATCAATCTTGATTTCAACATTACTTTTCCTTTTAATAATTTAATTTAATACTTTTATTTTGGGAATCTATTTATATATTAAAATTTCATTAGATATATCTCATATTTGCCTAATAGATTTTAATTTTACTTTGTTCGATTGTGTAATTTTATCATTTTATATTCTCAAACTCTATTGTATTTTATTTTGTCAGCATAATATGACCATAAAACGCACAGGTGTAAAGCATATTGTGTCCGTAAAACACACGATGTGAAACTAATATATATTATACTATCGGATTTTATTATCTTTAAAGGAAATAAAAAATACAAATTAATAAAAAAATTATTAGCTCAATTATTATACTTTTTTTAACCATTTAATTTAATATTTTTATTTTGACTCTATCTACATATTACATTTTGGTTAGATATATCTTATATTTACCTAATGGATTTTAATTACATGAAAATAGACAATATATCAATTGAGATTTCAAGATTATTATTATTATATTTTTCCTTCTAATCATTTAATTTAATATATTTTTAGGATTCTATCTACTATTATATTTTGGTTAGATATATCTCATATTTCCCTAATGAATTTCAATTTTACTTTATTCGATTGTATAATTTCATGATTTTATATTCTCCTATTCTATTGTATTTTACTTTGTCATTATAATATGTCTATAAAACACAAGGTTGTGAAGTATATATATAGTATAATATAGAATTATGATATGTGTGTGAAACTAAATATAGAATTATGCTATCGAGTTTTATTGTATTTAAAGGAAATAAAAAATAAAAATTAATAAGAAAATTATTAATTCATCGAGATATCGATGGACTAGTAACAAGAGTTTAAAACTACGTCAAAAAAATAAAGAATTGATTGTATACTACTTGCAAATACACGATGCACATTAATTCCATGCAGGTTGTGTTTTTCAATTTCTTTATAACATTAAACTTGACAAGCATAATTATATGTGTGAAATTTCTTTAAAACTGTTGCACTGGTGGAAATCTAGTTTAATTAAAAACAACAGTCTGCGAGGGAAATAAGTAATATGGAATAAATAATTGTTTTAAATTCTACAGATTGTAAACTATATAATAAAAAAATTGAATACAACCACAAAAAATACAGGTGCTTTATTATCCATCACTGCAAACTTTATCTCAGGATATGGTCTGAATTTATAAATGTTGGAGGGAAATGAACAACCACTCAATAGGAGGACAACTGTCTTCTCACATAGGGTAACTTTGAATATCAGTGACACGATAAGTGCTTTTATTATCCCTTAAACTGAAGTGATTAATATTATACACATTTCTCAGACTGATTCTTTTACCAAATCTATTGATTCGCCCCTAGCACTCGCTTGAATCCGATCACCCCAAGAGCACATTTAATGTTACCTAAATTTCGATTTTTTCACCCTACAACACCAATTAATATATAAGGAAACGGGAGAAAAAGTTATTTCGAGGGGGAATTAGGTTAAAAATGAGCTAAATTTAGCACCCTTTTACTTTTTCCCTCACTTTCTTCCTTCAAAAATATATATAACAAATTTTAAAAAATAATATTTTGTAAAAAATTGAATATCAATTGTATGATAAACAAAGGTAATGGTGAAATAATTGGTAAAAAAGTTTTAAAAAATTAAAAAAATCCTCTAACACTACAATTGCTATATTCTCTTCCGTGCGTTGCGTGAAAAGAATAAATATCAAATTATTTAAAAAATTAAATAATATGAAATTTTATATTTTTTTGTATGGTGATATTTTATAAGGTTGTGTTACTAATAAGGAATAATTAATTTTTAACATCAACCAAATAATAATATAAATATTTCTTGTCATCGTAAGATAACTATAGCTTAAAACAAAATTTAACCCGATTGTTATCGTTAACACAAATAAATATTATTTTATTTCTTTACACTTTGTATGAAATAATTACTACATGGCGGTGTCGTGTACTCTCAAAATATTTTTTATTTGGAACAAATAAAGTCATGTAGTATGAAGATTATATAAATGAATAATATATGAAAGTAGTCATGAATAAAATAGTCACAATTATTAATATATTCATTTATACTGGGAAAAATTAAGAAAAAATTACAATTATAATTTTTAATTAAATTAAAATATCGGAAGAGCTATATATGTTTAATTTCTATTAATTATAAACTACAAATTTTGAGATATGTTAGACAATTGGATAATCAAATTTATCTATAATTTAAACAATTAAATGAAAATAATAATCTATTAGTTATTAAATTTAATTTCAAAATGGTGAATGGATAAGGCAAAAGTGAGAAAAAATTTTTAAAAAATTGAAAATTTCAGAATACTACACAGATTACCGTAATATGAAATAAAATATCTAAAAAGACTCTATTAATAAATTTTTTGATGGGGAAAATTAGAGCTTCTCCCTATACATTATTTGAGAATAGTTTTTTTTCATCCTAATTTTTTCCCTTTAGGTTTTTTTCCCTTGACATTTTTCCCCCAATATTAATGTTGCTCTTACAAAGAGCAGTGTCAATCACTAAAAGCAACACTGTATAAACACGTGGAAAAAAAATAAAAATAACTGAAAGAGTTATTAATTGAAATATATGATTCAATGAACAAACATTTGTTAGAAATAAAAAATCGCATGTGCAATAGTACAAAAAAATTAAATAAATAAAACCAAAATAGCTATAATGAATAAAAAAACTTAGCTTTAAAAAAGGTCAAACATGTGGAAGGATCTGAACATTTCAGTCACTATATTCTTCAATCTCACCAAATGCATAAAGACAAAAGGAATCATAACCATAATTATACATATACTGAGATGGAAACTCGAAAGGAAATGTATTATTCAGATTTTCCAAGAAAAATTTAAACTTGATCATGTAATTGATGTTCTCTAAATTCCAATCGAAATTAACAAATAAGGAAAAAAA
>CAVNYN010235102.1:0-10765 GCA_963692815.1 Nyctanthes arbor-tristis
TTTTTTTTTTTTTAATGTTTGGCTAAATTTGATGCTGAATGTGCAAGTCCGTGGAATTTCCAAAACTTTCCCCAACTTCTGTACAATTCGAATCTGTACTTTTCTTAGCTTTTTCTCCCTGGTTTCTTTGTATCCTATGTTCTCTGCCTTCTCCCTTCTACTAGCAGGGGAAAGAGATAGAAGTCGGATTTTTCACTTATAAGCGCCCCAGGGGGAGAGAAAACTGGTTGATGTTCTATCTCTAGAAGTTATAGTTTCCTAGATGTTTTTTAGAGTTAGTTCTGTTTCAAAAGTGAAGCACAGTGCTGAGTTAAAAAAAAAAAAAAGTGAAGCACAGTGCTTTATGGCATGCTTTCTCTTCCATCTAAACCTTCTATAGGTTGATAACTCATTAGCATAAGTTGAATTATGAACAACGTAGCAAACTATATATGCACCATTTTAGTGTGGCCTTGCTCAAGAACTATTTTTCAGAATCTTTCTAGTAATGTGCCATCAAGTATTTACTTCACAAAACAGATTGATTTTTGTTGTATCTATAATGGTAATGGGTGGATTTAAATTTCTACTTTTATTCCCCTATCCTCTTTCTTCCCTTCTGCTGTATCTACTTTGTTCTTAATTTTTGCTTAAGGTTCTATGTTAAATATAATTTATGGCTTTTTGTTGTGTTCCTATGTTCACTTGCATAATCTCCTTTCGTGTTATAAAGATGAATGCAAACACATGCATTAGGGGACACAAGCAGAATAAGAAGTTTGTGAATTGTGAAGGCAGTACGTACGGAAAGAAATTAACATAATTTAGCTTTAAGCATACATAAATAACATGTGTTTTTCTTGTTATTTGGTGTAAAACTCTTAGAATTGGGGTGTTCCTCTGTTTTAGTCTATCTGTTTGAAGCAACTGAATTGCGTATTACGCCATTAGTGTTTTTGGTACGTGTCTGTTTGTGTACCTGTAGGAATAAAATGAGTGGTTCTGGTTTCACTATGTTTCAATGTAATCATATAGTTTTATTTTTTTCTCTGGCAGGATAGATAAGCTCATCGTACTGTGGTTTAAATGCCTTGTTGAGGCTTCAAGATCTGTTTAGGGACCACGTTATAAGAAAGCAAGCTGCCATAGACTTAATTGTTTGAAAGCTTTAGTGAGAGTTCGAACTTGTGTCCAATAAAGGTGTGTTCGCAGGGCATTTGAAAGTGAAACACCAGAAGTGAAACACCAAAATGAAAAGCTTCATGATCAACTTAAACATGAACCTCACTTTAAATAAACTGAAGTAAGATATCTTTGGTCAATATTTCTTTCTTTCTTTCTTTTTTTAATCAGATCCGACAATAAAATTCCAAGTCTTCATTGGACTATACATTTAAATTTGGTTTCGGCGATTCATGTTGCATATCTTGGCACATTGAATATGTCTGAGTCTGGTAGCTTTTACTTAACCTTTTATAAGTTTCTTGTGAATTTTTGCTTTGAAATTCACCTACATTTTGCTTTGACTTAGTATAATTTTAGTGACATTTTTCTCTCAACTTGGTAAAGTATTGGGCTTTTCAAGCCTGACAATTTATGTTACGATTCAGGAATAGCTGTATCTCGATGTGCAAAATTTGATATCTGAAGGCACAAAGTTCACAGCTTTTCTAGGTAAGGGATGCATTCAAAAGAATTAGCTAGGTATTTTCTCAGTCATGGCTTTTTTTTTTTTTTTTTGCTCTTCTTGAAAATCTTTCCCTCTACGTAATTTCTAATTTTTGTTTTATTTATTTAATTTTTTTTTTTGGGAGTATAGTAAGCTTGTACTTGTAATCCATGTGTAGGTTGTAAGATGCCTAGAAAGTTTGAATTTGGTTTTTTCCGCTTTTCATTTATTTATTTGTTTTTTTCTATAACAAGGATGGCTATTTTTAGATTTGACTTGTCTCTTTTCTACCCCAAAATGTTTTTTCTTTCAAATTATATTTATTGGTTTCTATAAAGATAATGTGATCTAACCTAAGACTATATAAAATTTCTGTCCTTTCCTAAGGTTTGTTAGGCATTTAGAAAGTTTAACTGGGTTCTTTGTTTTTCTATTCTTTTTTGTAGCATTTAATAGCTTCTACCCATGCATGCTAACTTTTAATTTTTGTATGGGAATATACATATTTATATAGGCTACAAGCTGTGAAGAAAAGAAATTGGCGTCTTATCTTATTGACCATGTATTAATTAGAAGCTTTTTCTCATCTATTTTAAGTTTAGTTATTTGTTTGGTTTTCATTTTGTTTCTTTGTTTCTACATGAATGCTTTGTGATTGAAACTTGGATGGTGACCCCCTTCTAATGTAGTCACAGAGAAGTTCTTATTATAAGTGCTTAGAAAAAGTTTGGCCATTTAGATCAGTCTGTCAGTTATGGGAACAAAGGCCATTTCATTTACATAAAGTTTGGCCGTTTAGATCCAAGAATTGGTGAAAGAAGGTTTGATGTTGTCTAAATTTGTGAATGCCAAATGTGGCTCTATAGAAGGATCTCCACCGATCTCACCGTATGAATCAATAACCAAAAATGTTTAAGCATCACAGATAAGAAAGAGATGCTGATTGTAAGAAAAAACAAAAAAAATGACGGAAACCGAGTACTCTTAACGGATGGAAATGAGTCCATCAATGAAGCTAGTATCTGTAAGGAAGAAACTAGCAGCAGCATAGATACACTTGATAAGTGAACAACTCTTTTCAAATCTCTTTTGAAGTCTCAAGCTATATGAAAGCCCTTATTAAGTGAAATCAGTCTTTTGAATCTCCTGAAGCATTTTATAGACAACTATCTTCTTTGTATCCTAGACAAGTATTATCGAGTATTTTGTTAACTGTAGCTTTTATGTAGGCTGCTATATTGACTTGAACTAAAAGATTTTGTATGTGTTGTGAACTTCGGGGCATAATTGTATGCATATGATGTACCCTGTATGAACTTTAGTTAATGCTTATGTGAAATCTACTTATCTGATTTTATTTAGCATCAATTATTATTATTATTATTATTATTATTATATAATGTGGTGAACATAATAAAAATCAATTAAATGCATTATCCAGCGCATAACACTTTGCAGCTAAATTAAGAGATCAATCACCGGGCTATAGTCTTACAGATAAAACAATACATCAATTTTTATAATATTGACAATTATTACTTACAAAATCCTTTATACAATTATAACGGGGATTGTGCAACACATGATCCATCACTAGTAATTAATAAAATGCTAAAAGTCTATTTAATAACTGTTTAAATGGAATTATGTTATAACTGAAATTAAATTTAAAATTCACGTTGTTGTGTAAAATACAACCTTGTCTAGACATCTTGTGTAGGCTCACAAATTGATTTTATTCACCCACTCACTGTGAGTAAAGTTACACCACTCACTTTTGACATGACGTACACATGGTTAGACGTGGCACACACATGACCGTCATGTGTGTTGACTCAATGGGTGGGTGAACAGACTCCCCACAAAATAAATTGAAGCTTCAGCAACTGAATGATGGAATCTCCGTGTGCATAAAAACTAAAATGGCCAGGAATTGTAACCACAATACACACCACATAGGTAAACTTACATTAATACCCCCTATAAATAGATAAGTAAATAGAAATTTTATGAATAAGCTATACTCCGTACAATCAAAGAAATGAAAAGCAGTTAATTCAAACAAACTGGGTTAAGCACTTATTATTTACAATTAACCGACTTAATAAAGAATTAGATTAAACTGTATTTGTGATTCGTTTTGCTTTAAAATGCATTTGTGATTTATTTTGTTTTAAGTGTGGCACTAAAAACCATAAATTAGAACAAATTAATATGATAAAAATTACAAAAGAAAAAAATATAAAAGAAAACATAATTCCAAAAGGTTAGAAAACATTAGAGAAAAACTTAGAAATCATTTGGGGAAAAAAACTCAACAAAAATACATGAAGAAATGGAAAGAAGAAAGCCTAAGAGAATAATAACTGACAAAGAATTAAAAGCTATAACTAAACTAGGAATCAATGTGATAACTGAACAAATAGAAAAGTTTATAAAAGACCCAACAGAAGAAGAATATACATAGAAAAATTTAAGAATTTAAAATTGAAAGAATAAATATAAACCAAGCTATAACAACTTCGAGCCAACCATCATCAACCCCTATGGGACAACCATCACCTGGAACAAATCAAATTAATAAAGAAGAAGTGACGAGTAATATAACAAGCAAAACAAATAGAGCGATGTTTATAAACCACAAAGACAAGATCAAAAACACTCTTTAATTAAATTTTCACCACAACACCAAAAACATTATAACAAAGCCAAATAATAATTACCTAACTCAGTATACACCCTAGATAAGCATGCAAATCCAAATTAGCTTAGAAGGAAAATGGCTAGATTTAGGAAATGTACAAGATATAGACCATGAGTTAGAATTATAGATGAAATCTATGGCAATGATGGCATGCACTAGAGAATCAATGTGAAGATAATTCCAGTTAATGTTGGAAAATAGATTCTTAAGAATTACAACAAGATGATGGGAAAATAGCAGTGAAGAACTTAAAACACTCGTAAGAGAAAATAACCAAGACAAAATAGGAACAGTATTAAGTAGATATGAAGAAATCTTCAGAAGAGAATATAATGAATACCAATACAATAGAAAATACAAAAAGGAGATATAGATACATGCTTGCTAAACAATGTGTGATATGTGTTATTTTAGACAATTTGCTTGTGAATTTAGAGAACATTATGAAAAATCAAGGTACACAGTTACAGAAGGAGCCTTTGAGTTTATGAACATAATATTTTTCAAGTTACCTAATCCATGGAACTTAGAATTGTATAAAGAATTTATAGGACTAGGATTACCAGGAGAAAATGATATCCTAGAAGCAAGAATCCAATTTATAGGGCAAAAACAGCAAGAGAAATTTCTACAAGTTAATAACACTTTGAAATATCATAAAACATAAAAACAATTATATTGTAATGGTAATAAACTACAATATAAACCAACTCAATAGGAAAGCCAGACATTTAAGCCATATAATAGAAGAAAATTTTAATAGAAAAGAAATTCAAGAAATCCCTACTAGAAAACATTTAAAAGATATAAGAAACCAAATAAAAGATATTTAAGAAGAATAGAAAATAAGATAAAAAGCTATCCAAAAGGTCCTAGGAAATACAAAGTTACACATGTGGAAAAATAGAACATATATCACCAGAATATCTTAAGAAAGACAAAAAGAAGAATATGATGTACATATCTTTAATTGAAAGAGACGATTATAAATTAATACCCATAGAATAAGGAGAAGAATGAGAAGATATTCCTGAAAATGAAGAATTATATGAAATAGAAGAATAAGAATTAATAAATACAATAATGAAATTAGAATCATCTGAAAGTGAATATAGTGAAAAAAAAAAGTGGAGAAGAAGATTATTTTACATAAATATGATAAGAGAGGAAAATGAAACAGAATGTAGTTACCAAGTAGAAGAAAATGAAGAAAATATCAAGGAAAGGTTAATATTTAATCCAAAGAAATTTGAAAAAAAATATTAAAATCAAAATTAGATGTAGAACAAAAAGAGATATTTAACTTTCCATTCTGGCATAAAGATAAAAAAGTAGCATATGCAGCACTGATTGATAGCCATCCTATAGACATAGAAAATATAACAGGAAACACTTTAATACCTATCATAAGTGAAAAAATTATAAGACAAGAATTAATTCAATTGAATCTTGAACTACGAAGAAATATAAAAAATATATATTTAAGAGCAGTTCGAATAATAGTAAAATCTTATTTTAAAGAAGGGGAATATTATATAATGAATGACAGAATAACAAGCTCAGTACAAGATGTTGTAATAGGAATAGTAATAGGAAATTTAATATACCAAAAGGTAAAATTCACAATAAAACCAAATTTTAGTATAAGCAAGATAGAACGAAATAAAAATAAAAGCTTGTTTGGCAATCTTTATTTTTTCTATTTATAAACTCGCCTACCATTGATTTGACAACTACTCAACAATCACCACACATTTTAAATTTTAATTAAATCTCTATCACTCATTTTCACTCTTTATAAATTTTCTTTATAAATTCACTTTATAAACTTAATCAAACGGGCCCTAAGTTATTAACACTATATTATAAACTAACAGGAATAGAAATCGACCATGAAATTAAAACCATGAGTTTAACAATAAGACGATTAGCTAATTGTAACCTTAGAACTAATTGTATCAATTAAATAGAGCCATAGAAATTTACATACCTTGAAAATTGTAATATGTAATAATGCAAAGGCTTCTTGTATAAAAGAGGAGGTCTTCCTCTTGAAGAAGCTATCAACTTTTGTATACAGAAACCATATTAATAAAATTCTTTGTTGAAAAATTCCTCGTTCTTCTTTCTATAATTAGTATATCTCTAATTTATTACTATAAAGACGAACTTATATAGTACGAGAAGAAAAGATCAAAAGAAATAGTAGGAATGGAGCAAAACTGTTGGCGAAAAAGAAGATCATCAAACTAAAATGTATGAATAACTAAATAATTCATATATATATATATATATATATTCTGCAGCAAATTAACAATACTTTATTTATGTATGTGTTCATGAGTTATTTTTTATAAAACTGCTTTCAGAAAAGTACATTCAACTGTAGGAAACGAGGCTGAACTGTGTTGAAAAATTTTGAGGTGTCATTGATTGCTTAAACATACCCATAGGCAAATTAATTACCATTGTGAGAGTGGAAGTTCATAAAAAGAATACAGAAAGTGGAGTGTCTGGTTATGTCCGGCTTGTCCACCAATAATAATCGAAATATTTTTGCTGAAAATCTTTTAGAATCAAATTTATAAAGAGGCGTGATGGACTCATATGTAGAAAGAAGTATTGCTAATTATATGTAGTGGATTATATATCCTTTTTAAATATCAGTTGTTTACTTTACAATTTAGATACTTGCTTCTTGTTAATTACTTATGTCTGGAGAACCTCTTATTAACTTCGATGAATGGATGGTAAAGGAGTTTAGTAAACTAAGAGATCAAATATTGTTTCAATTGAAATGCCAAAGAGAATTTTAAAAATATTCTTTTACGTATTAAGTAGAGAATTAAAAACAACTAGAGAGCCTCCCAATCTAATTTTTAATACTTTTATACCTTGAAAACATGGACTTGTATCTGAACTAGAAGAAAAAATAGCAGAATTGAACATAATAATTGGAGAAAAAACTATAACACATAATAGCATATTTAAAACATTGTATTCCAACAGTATATATTCTTATGATACAAATAATACGACAGAAAATCAAGAATAAAAAGGATAAAATATAATAAAGGCATTTAAGACATTTTACTTAAAAAAAAAAAAAAAGACTTTTGTTTTTTTAACTTTGTGGTACACCAAGTGGTCAAGAATGTCATGACTCCTTTGTGTGAGTGCAAAATGTTAATGCACCATACGCTGGAACACATAAAATTCTATTTTCTAATAATCCTAACTTGCCGACTACTTTAGTCGGGTCTATGCATAATTATAATTTATAAATATATTGATGATGTACTAAATAATTAATATTCTAAGACAGTGGATCAATTACTTATATATGATTAATATAATGGTTAATTTCACATTTCGTCCCCAATTTTAAAGTTTAGTATCGACTCAGTCTTTAATTTTTTTTCGATCTACTAGGACCTCAACTTTTTATAAATTCACATAAAATGTCTTTTTTTGACATATTCTGTTTATATTACCATTAACTTCCCGATAAAATTAGCACTATACCCCTTAACTCTTTAAATTAAAAACAAAAGTAACAGAAGTATGAAAATATTAAAAACTAAAAATTATAAATACAATAAAAAAAAATCCCACCCTACCCTACCCTACCCTACCCTACCCTACCCTACCAAATCCATTGTAAAAATGGGACCCTCCCAATTCCAACAGCAAATGAGAGGGCTTTTACCCCACTTTTTTGTCCGCTGGAAATGGCTTTTTTCGTTTTCATCAGAAAAAGTACTGTCAGAAATGACAGCATTCAATATTTTTGTTACCATTTTCGACAGCCTCACTACCTAGGTCGAAAGAAAAGTGCTTTACTGACGGGTTAATTTGTTGCCGAAATGGCCTTTTTTAAAAATTTGTTTTATTTTTTAATATTAATTTTAAATCTTTTATTTTTTTAATATTAAATCTAAGGGGTATAATAGTAATATTATTGACAAATTAACTATCATATTGACAGAATTCTTAAAAAATGACCTTATGTATGAGTTTATGAAAGATTGGAGATCCAGTAAGTTAAAAAAAAGGTTAGGAACTCAACTGATACTAAATTTAAAGGTTGGAGACAAAATGTGAAATCTTATATATTAAAGTAGGATAGTGGTCATATGTTATTTTTCTCACCAAAACCACTATTCTACTTTTATATGCTTCTTTTATTTTTTTATTTTATTTTATTATAATAATAGTAATACTTATTCATTCTGTCTAGAAAAAAGTAATACTTATCAATTTATTATATTTTGCTATCATTTTATTTTATAATAATATACAAAAATTTATATTTTTTTATTCTATACATAATATGCTATTTGTTATTATCCATTGATATTTCTTATACATATTCTATTAGTTTCTAACATTGATAGACAAATTTCAAGATTAGAATTTCTTCTTATTTCCATAAAGTGCCTACTCACAATATTGATGATATAATAATAAAGTAAAATTAAATTAGTTTCAAAACTTTTATTTTAATTCAATATGATAAACTACACGTCATAAAACCTATGGCTGCATGTTTAGTATGTTACTTGATTTATTACTTGTTTTTTTCAGGAAACCTATATATTGGAAAAAATTAAGTTGAGGGGATACGATAATAATAATATTTGATGATAATGATTTAGAACAAAAATAAAAACTTCTTTTAATTCTTTTTAGAAGGAAAAGTGGTTGAAAATTAATTTTAGAAGTAGATGGTAAATCATAATAAATTTATCATTTATTATAACATTGCTTTCCTTAGGTCTTTTGCAATAGGAGACTGTGTCATAATAAATTTATCATTTATTATAACATTGCTTTCCTTAGGTCTTTTGCAATAGGAGACTGTGTACTTTAGATTTTTTAGAATTAAAGACTTAGTAAATAATGATGAGGAAATACAAAAAATAATGTTTCTAAGAATATATGGTAGATAATGAATGTAAAAAATATTTCATTGTAATAAATGAATATCAGATCACGATCTATTAACTAAAGATGTAGATGTAGGTAATTTTGAGTTGTATAAATTTCATATCCTCTCTTTTCCATGGTTTCTTAGTTTTTATACTCAATATGAAATTAATTTTGTAAAAATTTTCCATTCTCATGTTTTATTATTTAAGAGTATTGTTTAAGAAATGACAATTTGATTAGCTTTACGACAAGTAAAAATATTGTTCGTTTAAATTTCATTCCATTGATGTATATCAATAATATGTGCATATGAGCGAGTACTGTGTAATAAAATTATAATTATTTATTTTTCAAATTACTATATTTTTTTACTAATTATTCTATTTCGTGCAACGCACAGGGTGTACAAATAGTTAAAATAATGAATTGTAACTTTGAATTTTACTCCGTGTAAAAAGAAACACATTTTAATTAAAGGGTAATTATACTAACACTATTATTTTTTATAATCACAACACATTTCTAATTGCATTATACATCTTTAAATTTTTCTAATTATTGTTACTACAATAAATATTGCGTTCAACAATCAAATTTTTGGTCGCTGATTCCTTGGAATTGGTCACTGGTAAGCTTCATCAACCAAAAATCGGTCATTGTCCGCTGGTCGACAAAAACAAGTTGGGAAAGTTTTTAGCAACCATTGTAGCAGTTGGTCGTAGAATATCGGACTTTCAGTGACCAAAAACTCGTCGTTAAATGCTTCATCTACCAACCAAATTTTATTTTCAATGACTAAATTTCTTGTTAATCTAACAGATTTGGTCGATAAAAACCGTTTGGTTACAACCAAATTTTGCTTTGTTTCTTCTCTCAACCAAATAATTGGTTGTAAAATATATTATATGCAACCATATAACATAATCAACAACAAGAAATATTGTTGTGGTCTCAATTTTTTTTTTTAGTTGACAAAAACCACTTAACGCAACTAATGTTTTGGTTGTAGAATGTTATAACAACCACATTAGTTGTCACTATGTAATAATGATTTATTCTTTAAAACTGATTTATATCATTGTCATAGGGATTAATTTGGTCATTACAATGCTCCAAAAGTTATCACATATTAGGCATAGTTTGTTATATATTATGAAATGCCAACTAAAATCTCATCATAAAAATGATTCCAAAACGATATTAAATGAAACAAGGACAATTATAACCAACATGAGTATGAATAGAACTCAATTTCATTTCCCTAAAACCTATGAAAATATCCACTACAATCAGTTGCATACTAATATCAATACCATTTTCGACAGTCTTCAGCCTTGCGAAACTGTGTGGGGTTGTAGTGCAACTCTGAAAAGTAAACAATGAAGTTCTCAATAACCAACTAGTGCGATAGGATGGGAGTGGTATCAAAATATGAGAAACATCCAATTATTTCCAGTGGTTGGGTTCCATGAGCACATGAA
>CAVNYN010235103.1:0-53517 GCA_963692815.1 Nyctanthes arbor-tristis
CCCCCCCCCCCAGAGAACTGTGAATCTAGACCTTAAGTTTGTCTTTAACCATTTAATTTTGTGATCTTGTGTTGGAAGCCCCGATGCTAGAGCCATAAATTCAAAAAGAATATGGTAACTGTGGTGTTATGATTTGAAATGGAAATGGTGGCGGTGGTGAAACTGCATCAATGACATTTATGGTGGAAATGGAGAATGGGGTTTAATATGGTGTGGTACTTGTGATATATGTTGATTTTAACTAAGGAGTGTTTGTGAAGAAACCATAATAAACTGTTTGAGAAGAAACAACAATAATAAGCAATGAAGGTCAAAAGTTAAGGTGATATATGTCTATAATTTGATTGGGAGCACATCAAAGGGGACATGTGACATCAGATATGTTCTCCAATTCTGCAACACTGAACCCTTCCCATGGCGCTATGACAGTGCCAAGGGGGTGACAATGCAATTCATAATGGTGACGGATGAAGTTAGGATTCAATGGTAGAGACGGGGTGGGTTATGCATAGATGAAAAATATTTAGTTGGAAATTTATTTAAAATTATAATTGAACTGATAAAAGTATAAAAATAGCTTTTGCGGTTTAAATTGAAGATTTTTGTAAATGTTATTGAGATGGACATATTTCAACTCAACGAGTAAGTTCTAGCAATATAGGTAAGTTCCGTTGATTATCATGCATTGTACATTGTTAAGAAGCAAATATGAATTGAAGCCTTACACATTGCATGCGAAAACTACCCTTGGTGTAGACCTGTTATACAACTTTATCATTTGTACGCAAAATCGATTTACACAAGGCACCTCTTAAATACTTATTATACTTGAGATAAAGTGATCTTCCCTTTCCAAGTTGCCCAGATACGACAAGAAAAAACAAATTTATTTAGGTTATTGAACCGAATAATTCTTAATTAATACTACCGGTCCCACAAAAATTGTCCAATGTTCCTTTCTCATCCATCCCAAAATATGATCCACTTTCCTTTTAGAAAAGTAAGAATATTAATTTTCTTTTATATCCCTATTTAATTTGCATTGTAATCAACAAAATATTATTATTTAAAGTGTAATATTTAATAAATGAAAGGGTATATTCGGGAAATAGTGTCAAATTTTAGCTTTCCAATACTATTAATAGCACTTTTCTTAATATTTGTGAAAATTGGAGCTGGACCATTTTTGTGGGACGGAAGTAGTACAAATTATTGAGTAAATTAAAGAAAATATCCATGTCATGGATTGTTGTAATCACAAACTTCATGTAATTGGGTCAAAGCCAATATTGTTAAAAAAATAAATGCCATCAATGTTAGTTTGAACATAAATTTATCGGTAGGTAACTATAAAACAAATACCTATTAGGTCACGTATAGAAGGAAAGTAGACCGATGAATGCGATATAATGATGTGTTATAAATGTCAAAGAGAAAAATAAATTAATTCCAAAAACTTAAAAGAATTTATAGCAAGTTAGAAAGTAATTAATAAGGTTTTACCAGAAAATTTTCACAAGTCTTGGAGATCTAATTTGTAAAAATAACTAACAATATTCTAAACAGGCATACAATTATAGTGTAAAATGGTTTACATTTAAAACAATGCTTATAATATTTTCTGTGTACGTTGTAATAATAGAAATTCAATAAAAAGTTTTTCACACTTCTTTTCCTAAAACATCTATAAATACACCTTCATTTTAGCATTCATACATAGCAGCTCCTCAGTAAATTCTCTACATTCTCATTGCCAACGGACAGATATATACATCATGTGTGATTTAGGAGGGTTTTGGCCGAATGATGGTCAAAACACTTCGATGGCTTCATACAATGCAGTACTGAGAGAAATTCATGTGTTGTTGGTGGATCATGATCCAGATTGTTTACTTTCTACTGCAAAAATGTTAGAGATGTGCTCATACAAAGGTAGAGAAATTAAAAATCAACCAAAATTCCATAAAATGAAAGATTGAGATTAAAGTTCAAAGTCATCTTGATTTACTCTTTCGATATGGTTTCATATTATATGGTTTCAAAATTTCAGTGTGTTCCATAATTTTAACCGAAAAAACATTAAAATATTATGCTTGTGATTTTGAGACTTTATTTCCTTATATTGAATTAAATCTATTTATTTGTTTATTATATTTTTTGTGGTCTTTTGTACAAGCATTTAGGAAAGAGTTGATAGAAGATTTCATGCTTATATGGAGACTTGATTTCCCGATATTTATTATTGTCTTTTTTCCTTTCTTTTGTTCTCTGACCTCATTAAAACTGTACCATATAGTGGATCATGCATAGTATAGTTGTGAATGGTTTTGCTCAGTGCCCAGGTGAAACTTTTCAAAGTTGTGAAAGCATGAAAGATAGAGTTCATATATTTTTCTCTGAGAAATCTTGTCATGAAAGCTTTTGGGTCAAAACATGGTACCCCATAATAATGTTGTTGCTTTTTTACCTTAGCTTCTTGTCCAATCTGTTAATGTTTAATGAACACCGTTATTCTTGTATCTGTTGATAATTATTACTTCTGTGCCTAGTGGAAAACTACTATTTATTCTTTAATTTAAGTTTTGTCAGAACGTAATTTTTTGTTTTTAATCAGTTGGGGAAAATGTAAAATATCAATAAGTTTTTGCGCATCTTCAGAAAAGTAATATAAAAAAAGTTTCTACGCATCTTCATTCCTCAGAAAAGTAAAATATGAATGATTTCTAAGGAAAAATGAAAAAAGTTATTTAATGGAAAAGCTAAAGCTTACTCCAATCATTTTTTTTTCTTTTTTATAATTTTCTTCTATTACTTCCTTAATATTTACTGAATGGTCTTCTATTCTCAACAAATTCTCTTTTAGCTAGCACAGTAAATTGTCTTTATTCTTTACAAGAAGGACATAACTCCTCGTGGTCTTATTATTTTACTTGTGAATAATTAGTTGTCCAAAATGAATGTCTCAGTTACATACGTTGAACTTGCTTTGGCTGCTCTATCGTTGCTTTCAAGTGGAAAATTACAGTTTGATCTTGTGATGACAAATATAAACTCACCTGATATGCATGGATACAAGCTTCTCCAACATGCCGTTAACATGGAAACACCAGTTATCTGTAAGTATTTCTCTGGCCTCTTGAATTTCCTTGTCTAGTTCCTTTGCTTCCGAAACGTTTAGATGAAAATTATTAAGAAATACTAGATTCCCATATTTATGTTTCTTTTTTTTTTTTTTTTTTTTAACATGGTACGTTTTTACTGAATTCAGTGATGTCATCTGATGACGATGCATTCCTTGCAATGGGAGCCCTGGAAAATGGAGCTCTCCTCTATATCAAGAAACCGGTTACAATGGATATGTTAAATTGCCTTTGGCAGCATGTGGTGAGAGAGAAAATGACAACTTACAAAGAAAAAGAAAAACTGATGGGCATGGCTAACATGAAAAGGACTGCATTTAGAGGTCAAATTGAGGAAGAAAACAACAAATGCCGAGGAAAGAAGCAAATACGAGGATGTGACCCAGAAGATTTGAAGATCAACAATAACAAGGTTAAGAGAAAAGTATTCACTGAGTGGACTGAAGAACTTCATGAAAAATTTATGGATGTTGTAAGGCAGCTTGGTGAAGGAAGTATATTCTCCTACCCCTTAACGAATGCATTTTTTTTTATCATTGTATTAATGTGTTATGTTTGTTTATGTTTGTAGCTAAGAATATATACATGTTTTCTGTTGGAAATACAGGGTGTTTTCCTAAAGAGATCTTGGAATTAATGAACGTGCCAGGCCTAACAAGAATGCAAGTAGCCAGTCATCTTCAGGTATGTGACAAGTGTTCTATGGCTAAAGGCTACATTATTTGTTAGTTCCCTTGTTGGATCATCCAGTCCAGTAATTTAATTATCTCTCCTCTGACTTTTCTTCATGCAGAAATGTCGAAATGATAATTGGCGAGTTTCGGAAAAGCGAAAATGCCAAGAAAACAAAGTTGCTGGAATATCTAATTCAAACGCTTGCTCAGATCAAGACAATAAGCCAAGAAGATTTGGGTCGATGCCTCATCTGAACAAGAACGCTTCGGTATTTCAGGAGCATCACGGAACCGGTGGAAGCTCTAAAACCCACCCCGAAAATGAAATTCCTAGTGACGGGGGACATGAAAATATAACTATTACAGCCACTGTGAATTCCCAGCAGCAATTTCATGAACAGTTTCTTTCTGGTCCAGGAAATGTGAGAAGTGGCTCAAACACTTCATCATACCTTAGATACCCTGACGATTTCTTTAATTTTCTAGATGTGGAAAGTTTGATGTATAATTATTCTGGTTTGCAACAAGGATCTGGCATGAATCTGAGTCAAGCAACTAGCCTGGAAACATTTCACGAGAATAGGCAAATTTGCCCAAATCAGAAGCAGGTATAATAATGTTCCCAGCATTCTGAAATTATTACTTTGATGCTTGTATTTCTCAAAAATGTGGCAAAACTAGACAATGTAACTGAGGATATAGGAAAGGTATACACTGGTGATAGGTTTAACATGTTTGATGTTTCGATTAAACTGATTTAGTATTAGTTGATTCGTTCTGCAGAATTTGGCAACGGGAAGATTTGACACCAAGAACTGTTGGAGTTCAGAGACGTCAAACTTTGAAAGCGACTCCTCGGAATGGAGAGGCCAAGAAAACTTAAAAAGATACCAAACTAAAATTTGGTTTCCAATATAGGTAGGATATGCTATCCCCAAAAAGATTGTCATTTCATCTGTCATTATTTCCAGATATATGAGAATGACATTAAACTTCTTTACTTTCAATCTAGCTTCATTTTGTATGGCAAATCTGCATGTCGCTTTGTGGGCTTAGCTCTGGAAATCTCGTGCGAGCGAATGCCCCAAGGGATGGGTATTAAAGTTGGTATAAAATTGGGATATAGTTTCTAGTTTATTAGTTTAATACAAGCCTTTTTTTGGAGTTGTGTTTTATTTAAGTGAGAGAGTTGTTTTAAGCGGAGGCGTTATCGCGGTAGGTTTCCAATGTAAACATTCGAGTGCTGTTTTCAATATGGCCTTAGATCAAAACTTGGTTTTGTTATTTTCCTATGAGCTTCTATTCTTAAAACATCTTCAATTCGGATTACTGAATTTCTTAATCAAATTTACTGATTATACATATATATATATATATATATATATTTGTGTGCGTGTAAATGTAGCTTTTCAATGGTATCTTATTGGGGAATTATATTCGCATCATACAAATTTATTTCAACACCACATTTTAAATTATTTTCTTTATTAATTTAAATATCCATAGCTAAAATTGCGTTATTAACCATTGTTAAATTTGATCTTTTTTCCCCCTTCTACCACAATCATAATTAACTTAATTTGAATTATTTTTAATAATTATTATTCTTTTTAATTCCCCTTTTTTAGTAATTACTTGTCACAATTTTTATTTATTATATGACTCAACAGCTTTAGATTTTAAAGATTTATTTTCTTTACAATTTTATTTTAGTACTTAAACTTTTAGATGTTTCATGAAGAATGATTTTAATCTTTTTCTTTTTATTTTAATATATATTGCTTTCTATAAAGTATAAATAGATTCATAATATTATTAAAAAAACGTGATTGAATTGAAATACAAAAATATAATAATAAATGAATGGTGTTAACTTAAAATCTAATTCCAATTTTGTAGGACCGAATTGTTCTATACATCTATATTTGAGTTATTTGAAAAGTTAAAATATTTATGCTGGCAAAAAAAAAAAAATAAATAAATAAAATATTTGCCATAAATTTCAATTTTAAAAATATTAATTAAATATAATTTGAAAAGTTATAGATGATTTAGGATTCTATTAAATTAAGTTTGAGAGATTGTCTTTTTAACTCTGCATATAAACTTGCGATAGTAGTTTGCACTTGAAAATTAGCTCAAAACAATGGTCATATTTAGAGTTTCAATTTAAGATCTAATTTGTTTATATTTTGACTTACGAATAATGTAAAAGAAACCAATTACATTGTGTTAGATGTGATATACCTGGGAATATAAATCGTTGATGTGATTTTCTATATTGATTATAGATAATTAATTTCATAGGTATATGCGTAAATGAATAGCGATGTGGCAATTAAAAATGTCCTTTAACGTGGCACATTTATAATGTGGTGTGGAAATAAAAATTTGTAGTCGTAATATAATTGCCCTATCTTATTTGCTCGGTAAATGTTGTTGTGGTAAATGTTGCTGAGTAATTCAAGAAATCAGTAGAAATTGACTTCCAGATTCCGAACCTCTGAAATTAACATACCAATGAAAGGATTTTGAAATTTTCTTAGTTCAAGTGATACTCCGGTATCACTCAACTGTTAATGTTACTTAGTATTATTCTAAAAATAAAAGCATATAATTTTTCAAAAATTTCATAGCGTATATTCACTTCAAAATAGTGGAATAATTCTCAAAAAGGGGAAAAAGTTGTGATTTGAATTTTTCACTTTTCTACATATTACATAATTTTAAAAAATTTTATCATCGTTTTAGGAGTTAAATAATTATTAATTATATTAAAAGTTTGTGATATAGGGGAAAAAGTAAAAAAATAAAATTAAAAATTATACTTTAATATATATATATATATATGAGATGATCTAATAGATCGTATGTTTATAATTTGCTCTTAATTTTTAGTTCACATTAATTTAAGTTCTTGGAGAGTTTTTATTTGAAACCCCATACATATTGTATATTTTCTTTTTGTACTTCAAAATAATGCCATGATTATGGCGTTAAAAGAATGCCATGGTGTAATAATAATAATAATAATAATAATAATAATAATAATAATAATAATAATGAAGCAATAAATGAGAGATTGGTAAGAGAATATTTAGGAGTATAAAATTTTCAAACACTAATTGGATAACATCTTATGACACTATTTTGTAGCCTACTTTCTAAGTATACTAATAAAAAAGCTAACCGACCCCTTGTAAGTGCGTATCAATTGTTGACTTATCTTTATGTGAGTGAATGACGTTGTAAGGCACAATCTAAATAGTACCATGACAGGACTATTAGGTAGGGAACTGTTCGCAATATCTATTGTACGTGGTTTGAGTGTTGCAAGCGACGAGAAGATCATATTGTTTTTGTTACCAAAAAAGTGTGAGCATAAAGCATAATAATCAACGGCCCTTATAATTTCACATGGTGTGAGGACGTATTTTGTTTGAAATTTTTCTAGTACTGTACTTTATAACACTAGATGTTAATCATACTTTATATTATGGTCAATTAAAAATACAAATAGTTCAATTAAAAATACAAATAATTTAATTAAAAATAAGTAATTATTCTTCTTAATACTGAGTTTTAATTGTTAGATCTGTAACACTCACGTCTATGTCAACAGATAGCGCTATAAAGGTGTCATCTGGCGGTCCGGCTATAGAGAGAAGACCTCTCCTTTAAGGAGAGGCCTTCAGCCACGTGGCCTCCTATTATTGGGGTACCAGGGAGAGGGCCCCCTGATCCCCTAATAACAAGGGGCCATGTGTGCAAGTGACGTCTCCCTAAGGGAGAAGCCACATCTCTTTAGAATTTCTCGCCATGTGATGCTGACATGGGATTGATATTATGTTTCTGACATGGGATTGATATTGTGTTTTCTTGATTTTAACCTTAGCAAGCAATGTTATCATGTGAGCATGACGTGTCTATTCAAATGTGAAAAACGGGAGTGGCTGTATTTTGTGCTGTGCTATTTGAACAAACACATATATAAAAATTCTAACAAAACTGATGCATAGCGCAATCTTATTTTTCAACACATCATATCACTGTTACATCAATACTAATTAATTATGACACTTATCCATTTTGTCACTTTTTTTATCCCTTTTTCTGTCTAATTAGAATTTTCCTTGTAGTTTTTGCTATTGTAAAGCTCTTTGCAGTTTTTGTTATTTTTTTATTGTAATTTTTCAAAATACAAAAAGCATGCTTACCTCTAGTCTAGATTTTTTAAAATTTATTTTTGAAGACAAGAAAAAATCTTTGAAAATAAAACTCGACTTCAAGTGGAATTAGTATAGAAAACTGAAAAAAATACTTAAAACAAAGAAAACTCTTGTAAATAATTAAATATTTAGTGAATGACTATCCTACCCAGCAAACCCTAGATATGTTATCATTGTACTCCTGAAACCCTAGCTTTGTATCTATAAATAGGGGTCTATGCTTCTCATCGTAAATACACAATTCTTGAGTTTTCTCTATACTTTCTGTCTACTTTTCTATATTCTTTCTTCTAATTTATAAGACGTTATCAACACGATCCGTTCTTAAATTTTTCTTTACATTATGTTTCTTTTCTAATAACTGATGAATGAAAATCATAATTAATATGATTTTTCTCCATCAAAGTTCGAATCATCATTACCGAAACATATTCCACGTTAATTTATTCATTCATGGCAGTTGTGAATTTTTTTTCCTAATCTTTTTAGCCTTTTTTCTGTTAGACTCAAATTAACTGACCATCAAAACTCTTTTATGTTTCTTTGACTACAATTTATTCAGATGATTTCATTACTGGCATGTGATTAAACAATATTTTTTTTTTGTTTAGTTTCAAAATTTGTATAAAATTATTCATATTGATCTAATTTCTTGGGTAAATGACTGAGTATCAAAATATTAATTTTATTATCCATATCATTACGTATAGAGGTACATATAGGGATAGCCAATATTCAATTTTAATAGATTTTTGGTTTCCACATTTATGTCAGGTTGACAATCATATTTTGATATAATTAAAGGGATCATGAAATTTTCTCGTGAGTGATTCCTTTTGAAATAATATAGCGACCAGTTACATAATATGAATGTAAATCTAGTAGTCACATATTATATTATTTTTTTCTTTTCTTATATAACAGAAAGATCATGAAGAATTCTTTTGATCGATCTTCTTCGTGATTTGATTTTAGATACCAATTACATAACACATATGAATATGACAACCATTATCTATTGATAAGCACAATTAATCATGAGAATAAGATCAATCGTGATTGATCTTATTTATTTAAATATATAAGAATCATGCATCTTATATCTGTTATATTAGCAACTGTTACTTACATTTATTCCTGTACGATTAATTGAACTATTAGATATTTTGTATAATATGTTTATATAAGTTCATGTAATTATATTGTCATAATTTTCATATAACTATTTGTGTTACAAATCTTTGTTCATTTCTCCTGAAGAAGCACGGTAACTAAATTATTTCCCCCGAAGAGCAAATAAAAAAAGAATTTCAATATATTATGTTATAGGAAAGAATGAAAATTTATATTATAGATAATATGATGCTTTGATTAATCTCATATTAATTATTATGTATGACTTCATATAATTCTTGAAGAACTACAATTATATCTGATTAAATATTTCAAAAGAATATGATTGCCTATAAAATCCTCGAGATGTGTTAATAATTATGGCTTCCTGAAGAAATATAGTTTGTAATTTTAATCTCAGAGATTATATTGGCACAATATCTTGTTGTGTTACCGAAGAAAATCACAACTTTATATCATAGTAAAAATATTCTAACAAAATATAATTTGTTTCCAAAGAGTAAGATAAGATTTATTTTTGTATTGTGGTTTCCTAACAAAACTATAATGTTTGAAATTCTAGAAAAATATCTCATTATTTGTTCTTGAAGAAGCATAATTTTTACTTCATCTATTATTATTTTTATTCCATTATATTTTCTACTTCGCAGTTTACATTTGATGCACTTGTTTATTTATTTATTAAATTGTTATTATACGTATAATAATAAATTAGATTTAATGAGTTGTTACTCCTGAAGTAGTACAACTTATATTATAATATTCCCGCTGAATATTAATTGTTCTTAAAGAACAATATTATGCTAGATATTATATTTCCAATATATTCATGAAAAATATTTAATTACTATTCTTGGAATAGTAATAACTCAAATTGGCAATGAATTGTGGATATTATTTCTAAAGAGTAGTTGATGTATGAATTTAAATCTTATATGTACATATTACTTTTGAAAAAGTATATTACAATAAATAGTTGATGTATGAATTTAAATCTTATATGTACATATTACTTTTGAAAAAGTATATTGCAATAAATATTTTACGAGAATATAGAATCCTGGTGATTCTATAATTTGAATTGATTAATCTTTTAGATGAAATCTCGAAGATTTCATATTAATATTCATGGATTATTTTAATAAAGATCCGTATATTTTATTATAGAAGATTTTATTGTACTCGTGAAAAAAAATTTTGAAAAATATCGCAAGTGACTTTATGTCATACATATATAGTATTGTTTATGGAATGACATAGATATCGTTTACATGAGATCCTGAATATTTCATATTAAAACTTATGAAACATGTGAGAGGAAAAAAATCTTATAGATTTTATTGAACTAGAAGTTCAATAATTATTGAAAGCGCTAGAAAAGCTAATTTGTGTAATTTCTGTTTTAATTTGTATTATAGAAAATTAGTACAAGACTAATTATATTAAACTAGAAGTTTCATGGTGATATATTGATTGACATAGCTAGCCAGACCATCCCTGCCTATAATGATGAAAATATTGAGAATTGTGTGGAGAACTAGAAGATTCATCTACTTAAATGATTCTCATATGCTGCATATTCTCAAGGCGAAATGATTGCTAATTATCACCACTAGCTAAATTTGGAGTTGTATTCCAAAAATTTCTAGAAAATATTTAGGGCAGATTTTCTCAACCCAGTCACTCTCTATGTAGATGTTATAGATATTTATAATTTGGATCCACTAGAGGTCATATATGTTAGATTACTCATTACCTGACGTTTATAAGATTATATCTTTAATTGATTGATGATGAGCAAAGTTTCAAATATAAAATAAAGACATTTGTGTCTTGCTAGTGAACTTTGTCCCAAAATTTTATTAATGATGACATTTATATTTTAGTCGGGATACTTGATTGCCTATGGTGTAGCAAGATCATTGGATATGCCTCAAGTTATTTGCTACTCCGTTAATTGAGAACAATATTTTCTATTTAAGTGAAAAACTGGTATTTCACTTGCAGCATTATTATAATTTGTCAAATATTATAAAATTTATAATATGATACCCCTTTTGTCAAATATGATACCCCTTTATGAATGATTTTAAATCAAGTCAAGCTGGAGCACATATTAAAGGTTATAAATGCGATTTATGTATAATTGCATGACTATAGAATTGAGATGGATATCATTGAATGCTAAAGATACATGTTCTTAAAACCTCTATGTAACATTTATTTTTCATCCTTGAAGGATGATATGTTATGACATGATTTGTCGATTGTTGATTCATTTGCTAAGTCTTCTCAGCATTAGGGGGAGGAATTAATATTTGGTAACAACTAGATGAAAGGCATTTTATAATCCTCGCACGGTATAGTGCAAACCAAAAGTTTGCAAGTTAATCCTCATTTCAAGTTATTTACTAAAGTATGGTTACCAAATTCTATTTTACCAAATTTATGTGCTCCAGTTTGACTTGATTTAAAATCATTCTTAACGTGATTTATTAATGACATGCCTGAAAATTATATAGTTGATTCCAAAATAAATATCTCTATGTTAGAAAACAAAGCAAATAATTGTGATGGTCTTATTGAGGCATAATATTACTGAAGAGTGTACAGACATAACTAGTCATTAAACTTCACAAAGGAGTAGGTACCTGAAATTAGTTGAATAAAGAGATCTCGATAAGTTATGTCTTTTCTGGGATTATATGGAATCAAAGGAAAAAATGTTAACGAGCTCATTGATTACAAGGATGATGAATTAATTTTTAATAAAAAATTTAATAACATGGAATATTGGCCAAAACAAAAAGATGCAATATAATAGATTGCTATATATTAAGACCAGAGTCTAGTTATTTGAATATATATATATATCATTAAATACGTAGTGGTACAATTGAATGAAATTACATTCAATTAGAAAATATATGAAAGAAGTAATATTGTCATAGACAATATCTTTGCCTATAATGTGGTTTTTGCTATAATGGATGATATTGAGAATCTGTAATCATTGCCTATCAAAAATGTCAACAAAGAAACGATTGGTCAAAGTGGAACGAAACCATTCAGGAGAAGCTGAATTTTTTAGAAAAATGAAAAGTTTTTGAATCTGTAGTCCAAACATCCAAAGATGTAATTCTTATTGGATACAATGAAATTATGAGATGTAAGGCTCGACTCACAGAACAATATTTTTCACAGAGACCTAGAATAGATTATGATGAGACATATTCTCATGTGATGGGTGCTGTACATATATGTACTTGATTAGATTGGCTATCTCACAAAGGCTAGAGATGAGACTTTTGGATTTAACAAATGCCTATCTTTATGATTCGCTTGACAGTGATATTTATATGAAAATCCCTGAAGGATTTAAAATGCTAGAAGCAAGTGATTTATTCCCTAAATATATATTCTCAATTAAATTGCAAACATCACTCTATGAATTAAAACAATATAGACGGATGTGGTATAACCGTCTGAGTGACTATTTGTTGAAAGAGAAATATCAAAATAATGATATTTGCCCATGTATTTTTATAAAGAAAACTGATGTTGGATTTGCAATAGTAGCAGTTTATTTAAATCTTATAAGAACTCCTAAAGAGTTCGATAGAACTGTTGAATATTTAAAAACTGAATTTGAAATAAAAGATTTGGGGAAAATAAAATTTTGTCTTGGTTTGCAGATTGAACATCTTTTAGAAGGGTTATTTATTCACCAGTCTACATACATAGGAAAAGTTTTAAAAAGGATTTATATGGATAAAGCATATCCGTTGACATCTCCAATAATTGACTGATCATTTGATGTGGACAAAGATAATTTTCGTCCACTTGAAGATAGGGAAAATATTCTTGGTCATGAAGTACCATATCTCAATGTAATTAGAGCATTGGCATATCTTGCAAATTGCACTCAACCAGATCTAGCTTTCTCTGTAAATCTCTTTACTAGATATATTTCTGTACCAACCCAAAGACATTGGAATGGTGTTAAACATATACTTCGTTACCTTAAAGGCACTATAGACTTGAGATTATTTTATTCAAAAAATACGGGCTCTTCTTTAGTTGGCTATGAAGATGTAGGTTATCTCTCTGATCCACAGAAAGCTAAATCACAAACATGATATGTCTTTACTCGTGGAGGAACAAATATATCATGAAAATCTATGAAGCAAACCTTGACAGCGGCATCTTCATATCACTCAGTAATTATTGCAATCTATGAAGCAAGTCATGAATGTGTATGGCTTAGAACATGACACACTATATTCAAACATCATGTGGGATAGTTTCAACAAAAGAAGGTCCAACAATATTGTATGAAGATAATACAGCTTGTATTGCACAACTTAAAGGAGACTTCATCAAAGAGGACACGACGAAGCACATATCTCCAAATTTTTTCTACGCATATGAACTTCAGAAAAGTGGGGATGTCGACATTCAACAAATCCGTTCAAGTGATAATGTAGCTGATTTATTCATAAAGGCATTACCAACTTCTACATTCAAGAAATTAGTCCCTAAGTTTGGAATGCATCGATATGGAGATCTTTACTGATTGACATCAATGGGAGTAGCTGTATTCTTTTTCCTTCGACCAAGTTTTGTCCCATTGGGTTTTCCTAGTAAGGTTTTAATGAGGCAGCATTTTATTACTTCAAATATTCGTTATATACTGCACCCTTTTTTCCTTAAGTTTGTACTTTTTTCCTAATATATTTTTGTCAAACCAAGGTTTTTAACGAGACAATTAGATGTATAGATAGTCATTCAAAGCGGAGTGTTGTAAATAATTAAATATTTAGTGAAAGACTATCCTACCCCCGCAAACCCTAGATATGTTACCAATGTATCCCCTGAAACCTTAGCTTTGTATCTATAAATAGGAGTATCTGCTTCTCATTGTAAACACGCAATTCTTGAGTTTTCTCTCTACTTTTTGTCTACTTTTCTATATTTTTCTTCTAATTTATAACAAAAAGAAATTTATAATATTTTTTTCTTAAATTACATTCGTAAAACACACTGTAGCAAATAAATATCGTTCATATTAAAATTATTAATACAGAAATTCGTTACAAATTGAATTTGATAAAAATTAAAGTGGACTGACGCTCTTTTGACTTGCTAGGTTGACGATTCCAACTTTGAAGATGAAATGCCACGTGACTTAATCTTCGATTTACAATTAATTTGAGACTCAAGGCCTTGATTTTCGTAGATTTCCAGATCTGGACTTGGAATTTGGGGAATTTGAGACTTAAGCCTTGGATTTGTAGATTTTCCATATTTGGATCTGATTTGATTTAAAGAAGATTTTGTCACCTTTGATTTTTCGGCTTTTTGCCTTTGAATTTACTTTGAAATTTGACTTGGAATTTTGGAATTTAAGAAGACTTTGATCTACTTGTACTTAAAAGAGAATTTGATTCTTTTAGACTTAGAGAGAATTTTGCTCTCTTGTTTCTCCTTGAAATGCTTCTGTAGGCTAAAAAAGAGTCTGGAACCCAAAACTCTAAGACTAATGGGGTTTATATAGACCACCATCATGGGCCGTAGAGTAGGCCTACGAAATGGGCCAAGATTTGGGCTTTTGATCATTTAATTTAATTTGGTCAATTTAAGACTTTAGACTTTAATTTGACTTCAAAAATTAATTGGGTTTAACAAGAAAACTAAACCCGGCACAAAAATAATTTTTATTTAAAATTTTTATTGATGTCTACAAATGCCGCCCCCTTCCCGAAAAGATTTATCTTTTTACAACAAATGAATAGATAAATCTTGGCTTTGAAATACAACTTGAATTTGAACTTATATAGATAACACCTCTAAGAACATTGAGGCTTTAAGAGGAGCAAAAATTCCAATTTCAATCCAAGCGTGATAACTTAATTTGAGTATCAACCAAACTCCTTTTTTCTCCTTTTCTTTTCATTTTTGTTTCCTCTTTTTTTCACACAAATTTTTTTCCCAACTAGTCCCTTTTTCCTTTGGAACTCAGTCATGCTTCCTTTTTTTTTTTTTTAAACCAAGAAATCACTTCAACCATTTTTCTTCTTTTGTTTTTTTACCCCTCTTCTGTTTTGTTTTCGTTTTTGTTTTTCTTTTTCCTTTTCTTTTAGCTAAAAATATTTTTTTTCTTTTTGAAACTCAATCACCATTCCTTTTGAACCGACCACATTTTCTTTCTTTTTTTTTTTTCTTTTTTGAAAGGGTATTATCATTCATTTCATTTCTAAGTATACAAAATTTCCAAGCCAAAGTGGCGTACAATCACAAAAGGAGAAGGTACAAGAGTTGATAAAAGCAAAGTGAGCAATGGAGTGGGCAACCTTGTTCCTTTCACGAGGGACATGCTTGCATGAGCCACAACCCTTATTTTCCAAGAACGAACAGATTTCGCGGAGAAGCAAGGCATTGTGATGGAACTCAAAGTCAGTCTGGAGGCTAAAAACCTATTGAAGGCAATCAGATTTGGCGAGGCCAATCTTGAAACCATGATCTTGGGCAGCCTTTAATAACTTAATCATTATCTTTGTTTGGAAAAACAAAATTTTTTTCTTCTTGGCTGAAAAATCACGCCCGGATTTCAACTTTCTTTCTATATACATTTTTTTCTTTTAATTTTCTTTTTAAACAAAAGACTTTTAATTGGATAAAGAGATCAATCTAATGCAAAATTCTTCAATGAAGAGTCCTACTTCAAGCCTAAGAGCTGACCTGCTCAAGCACTATATAAGACCCTTCAGAGCTGGTATTTTCACTCACCAACTTGCCTTCTATTTGCTAAGAAACAAAGTCAATCTTCTGAGGTAAAATTGTCTCTCTTCTTCCACGAAGATTGTCAACTAAGCTTTTTTAGCTTAACCCTGATCCTCGATTCTTCTTCTTAAAACATTAGTAGGCAAAAGAATTCCCTTTCCTTTTTTTTTAAATGATCCCATGCATGCAATTTTAAAATCTAGTAAATCTTTTATTTTTCCCACTTTTTCGCTTACCTCCTAGGGATATTGATTGCCCTTTTTTTCTTTGTTTGGGACGTCAATTGTCCATACTTCTTTTTCCTCCTTCTTTTGAAAGATAGGGCTTGAATTGTCCAACATTTTTTCCCTTTGTTTTTGGCCTCTCTCTCTCCAAGGACAGGGATGTGAATTGCCCAACCTTTTTTTTGAGTTTTCCCCCTTAAGTACGTCAAACACCCCTTTTGTCTTTTTTAAATAAGGTTTTAGACCTTCAAAATCTAAAACTATGTCGAAGATTAAGGTTTAAATCTTTTCTTTTTTTTTCCACTCGAACTTAGTTATTAAAGAAGTTGTCAGTGTACTACTGAGATTTAGGTCTTTTAATGTCTAAGACTTATGTCAAAGACTAAGGTCTAAATCTCTTAAAACTTAAGATATCAATTTGGTCCTTAAGGATCATTTCTTTTGATGTTTGACACATTGTGTCAAATAAAGGTTTCAACCTTGTAAATTTGAGACATCCTTGGTAATTAAAGACCAGCCCTCCTAAATATTAAGATATTTAATTTCACGGACAAATGTCTAGACTTTTCCAAATTGAATTTTCTTTTGAAGTTTAGGATTTGAACAATCCTTTTTGACAAGATTAGATAACTAATCCCAATTTAATTTGACTTGACTTTATTTTTTTCAACTTGATTTATGTTGAAAATTTTTTTGATTAATATTTGATCATGATAATTTTTTTCTCCTTTTTAGGAATGTCTCAATCAAGCAAGGCCTACAGCATGCCTGAAATTGAGGAAGTTATAAAACAAGGTAGAACGTACCTTTCTTTCAAAGGTACATACATGAAATATCTTAATCAAGAGCAGGGTGAGCTAATGATTTGCATCAACATGGCGATGATAGATACATTGGCGCCTATCACTTTCGATTTTCCACCACAAATAGACATGCCAGCTCTAAGCACTTTTTCACATGCTGCTACATCTAGTCAAAAGGATGGTTCTCGACCATTCATATTCCTGCCACCACATCAAGCTCTAAACATGGATTTTATTCCCCGTGCCATTATTTGTGAAAGAATATATGACGAGTAGATTTGATGGGAAAGTACTTTGAAATCTCGTGAAGAGATAACTTATTTGCCAAAGTTCTGGGAATGCTACCTTTGGATCCAAAAATCGCTTATCAAAGAGAGCAGAAAAGATTTGGCTTGTGCATTTGAAGCTACAGCAAAAGACTACCATTGTCCCAACTCCGCTCACAAGGTGCTTTTTGAAGTTTGGTGTCTTGAGGCCAATACTTTTGTAACAACTGACGACGAAATTGGTATTTCTCTTTGCGATATGAGGATCATCACTGACCTCTCTATTTCAGGTGACTATTATAAAGAGGTAGTTCCAACCCTTTTTGAGTTGACAAACTTACTTCCCAAGTTTTATCTACACTTATTCAATGTTCACTCTATAACTGCTAACGAGAAAGGGTCTGACCGTGTCACTCATTCTGAGTGGATTGATTTTTGGTTTTGTCATGCAAACTTTGTTTCGAACCCCTGACAAACCTAAACTTACAAGGATGCAATGGTTGCTAGTCCTTACAAAAAGAACCAAAAGGGGCCGGTGAGGACTAAGATAATGAGAACTCTCGATTTAAACAAATCACGGTACCCTATTACATGAATCAATCCCATTGGCAGGATATTTCTTTGGAATTTTTTAAAAGGGAAAACGGAGAACTAGAGGTTGCTGCGTACCTCTCTCTTTGGTTATGTCGTTTCTGTTTCCCTTCGGAAGATAACTATATCAAGATAGGCACCTTCAAGATTGCTGCCAAAATGGCTACCAGATGTACTTATAGCCTTGTCCCACAGATCGGAAGAGCTAGCATTTATAGAGGACACAGACCTTGTATTACTTTGGTGGGACTGACCTTGGCATGATTTCCCATTCTTTTCCCAGACATTTTCTCTATGCTTGGGCTTCTACTTATTTTCGTCGTGGAATCTATGATCGCATTGATAATAGTATTAAAATTTCCACTATCACGAGGTATGTAGATACCTTAAATGCTTTCCAATCCTGGGAAATAGGGTGCAGTGGATTGTCACAACATTCTTCGGGGTGACATGTGACCAAATGACTTTTGTTAGAATCCCATATCTTCAATTCCTATTTCAGGAGAGCATAATGACGCTGGTCATACCACCTTAGAGACCACATAATTCATGATTAATATCCGTCCAGAATATCTTTCCTACTATAGAGAACTTGCTCCCTTTATTCTTGAAGCCTATAATCCTCATAGATTTGTGAGACAACTTGGCTTTAGCAAAAAACTCCAGGTTCTCCATTGAAACCGGCTCTCAGTATCAATTATGTTACCCTTTATCGAGCTTAGTTATCTTACCTGAACTGGAAGCTGGTCAACATTCTATGTCCCAAAGTATGTTTCAAACACACAATTTTCACTGATAATGATTATCAGCATTGGTGGAGAACCCATATACTTCATATTCACATGTTACTAATAATTAAAATTTTATTACATATAATTCTTTCACTTAGTACAGAACTAATTAAATTGTTATTCATAGAACGATATTCTTAGCGAGTAAAAATGAGAATTAATAAGGAATTTTTAATATAAATTTAATTTCATGTTGAATGTACAAACTAAGAAACTTGGGAAAACAGAGCATATAAAATTTATGTAATTCCAAAATTATCATACACTCATATCGTTACTCAATAAGCATAGTACAAGAACTCAAAGAAATATTTAAAATATGGACAGATTTAGAGTGCCAATGGTATTCATTTATCATAATAAATTCTTTACCACATTCATTCTCTACCATATATCCTTGAAAATTTATTTTTTGCGCCTCCTCATATGGTGTCATACATTCTCCCAAGAAATTACTATTCATTAAATCCATTCTAAAAACAATAAAAATCTAAAATTACATACCCTCCTATTACAAAAGACCCAAGAGAAGTAATATTACAACAAGTGATAAATTCTATATGATTTACTCATAACGTTAATTTTTAACCACTTTCCACTTTTCTATTCTTGTTCTAAATTATCATCATCAAATATTATTACTATTGTATCCCCTAACTTAAATTTTTACCTATATATAGGTTCTCACTTATATATTAATATGAGAATGTGTATATGATTAAAAGCAAATAAAATAATAGCATATCTAAGAGGGAGAGTAGATATATATATACACTCATTTTTTATTATTTTTTAGAAAATATCTCGATTAAAAAATCCAAACCTGAGATATAATTTTTATTATATATATTATAATATATATTATAATTATGTAAATTATATATGTGTGCATAAAATAGAAATATATATATAAGATATTAGAGATTTAATTTGAAACTTAATTAGTTGGAAATATTTATATATGTTACTAAAATAAAATAAATAAATAAAGAGACATATATAGTTAAGATAGTGGCTTTGGCAGGAAAATCTGCATATGGCCACTATCCACTTTAATATATATAAGATTATATATGTGTGCATAAAATAAAAACATATATATAAGATATTATAGATTTAATTTGAAACTTAATTAGTTAGAAATATTTATATATGTTACTAAAATAAAATAAATAAAAAAGATGCATATATAGGTAAGATAGTGGTTTTGGTGGGAAAATCTACATATGGCCACTATCATACTTTAATATATATATAAGATAAGATAAGATTTTAACAACTTTACTAGAATTTAATGTTTTTTGAAATTTTTTTATTTGTTTAATAAAGTTTGACCAATAACTTTAGAAAATAATGGGGCTCATTTGGACTTGAGTAGATTTTAGTGATTTTGTTTAACAAATCTAATGCGACACTTTAATAGTTGTTAAATTTAACGTATATATGTAGCATCTAACAATAATTTAAAAAACATTTTTTTTACTAATATGGATAGTTAAATTTAACAACACCAATGTGAATGCTCTTAATGATATAAATATGTGACATGTTGAAATAGGATTCGGCTATATGTTAGTTTTTGTTTAACTTTTTTGCATGTAACATGTTAGCATCGATAAACTGGTACTAACTCTCTGTATAACAAATATAGCATTTTTCTTATTTTCACATAGATTAAAAAAGTTTATTTAACAATATTAAAAAAGTAAATTTAACATTAATTTCCTATTACACCTTTTTTATTTACTCCCTCCATCCCCACTTTCATTACTCGGTCTTCAAATTTTCTTATGAACCCCTATTTAATGTGCATTGATATCAATAAATAAGAACTGGTAAAGTTAAATAATAATTAAATAAATGAGTATATTAAAAAAAATCCATAAATTTCACTTTTCAAAGAATATTAATTGGACTTTCTTAATCTATGAGATCGGATTGATATGAAACTATTTTCATGGGTCGATGGAGTGAGTAGTAATTAACAATTCAATTTTAATAATTCTATTTTACTAATAACAATGCATTCATCAAATAGTAGAGGCATACAAGGAAAACTAATAATATTTTAACTACATTTTCAAAAGAAAAACTATCTTTGTTGGATGGAGGCAGCATACAAATGTTTGGACCCTCAAAAAAGAATGAGTTTTTCCTTCCCATTTTGTGTAAAAATAGATTATCGAGAATCAGATTGTTTGTGCTTTAATGTTATTATTACTATTATACATTCTATTTCGATTCTATTCTAGCAATTCATTATTATTATTATTATTATTATTATACTATTTAAGTAACTTTTTATTGCAAATCGGCCAAGATCTAAGCAGTGTTCTAGTTGCATGTAAATGAATTCCTCATGCCTTATGTCTAGAGTTTAATTTTCTTCCTTATACCTTATGTCTAGAGTTCAATTTTCTTCTGAACATTTCCTTTGAAATAATATTATTTTTTTATTCTTTTCTGCAAATGGAATCCTAGTGGATATAGATGAGGACATGTGATTAGACGTGTAAGAATATATTTTACATTGATTGAAATTCATATTAAAATTCAATGATTGAGATTCTAATATGTGTGTGTATATATATTTGCAATTATGTAGTATCAATAGGTAAATTTATATTTACTCAAAAAAAAAAGGTAAATTTATAAAATGCTTCACAAATTTGACTCAAATGCCTAAAGAAACCAATAATTTTAAGGTGGTTCATCGAACAGTTATTCGAGGCTGATAGTAAATCTTGGGTATGAAGATTTACCACACAGCTCTTCCTTCACACATCCAGCACCTTATTTCATGTTGTAGTAACAGAAAGTTAATATTTATGGGAGCATAAACGTATCATCAACATTAATAACAGTGTTAATGGGCCTAGCTCGTTTAGTCATGGGTTAGACTAAGTTGAGACCCTGAGATCTAGACGTTCCAAATTAGATTCCCAATATATATATGCCTTTTCTATGATTTATCTGTAGTGTATAATGTGTATTCTCTTTGTTAATTATCTCAAACGCGATTGAACTTTTCATAAGTTTCATAAGTGATATCATATGTCACTATACTTTAAAACTTATCTCAATTGTCACTACACTTTTCAAAAGTAATTTGACACACCATTGTCCTTTAAAAATTATTGTACTTACCATTAAACTTATCAAATTATTACTCGATTTGCCATTGAACTTGTCTAAATCAGCTATTTTTTAATTGAAAATTTATTATTTGGTTGTATCATATATTAATGACTGATATTGTCACAGAGTGAAATCCGTTTTCTATATTTTTCCTTTATTAATTTTAAGTTGATTATCAATTGAGTGGCTAATAGGATAAGTTTTTCATAAGTTCGATGGCAAGTGAAGTAAGTTTTAAAGTATAATGGTACCGTAAACAACTTTTTAAAAGGTTCAATGACATTTGAAATAATTAACTCTCTATTCTCTTATATATTGAGGGTTTTATATTGTTGATTTTCTTTGCATTGTATCTCAATAAAGATATATATCTACATTTGTACTGTTATAATACAAATCTGTAAGTGTACTTAAAAAAATATAAACAGAACAACAAAAAGGAAACAACAACAATAATAATAATAATTATTTATCATAATTATATTACCAGGTAGTTGTACAATCTACTGTGACTTTTTCAGTTATTAACAATATAATACTGCTAAGGTTTTATTTCTAATTTTCCTTCTTCCTTCTTCCTTTTATCTGTTGCAATGCAAAAAATTTGAATCAGTTGGAACTGATTGGCTGGTCAAAAGTAGAGAAGAAGTTGGCTTTGATACTGTCAAGTGTAAATAAGTCACCGTGCTTAGAAAGTATCTGGTACTTAGAAGAGTATTTAACTCAGGTCAAGGCGTCACGCAAAGAGGACTACAAGTGGTACAGTGAGCCCCCTTGTCTTGTTCTCATTTGTTATTACCAGTACCAATACTCCTCGCGGAGTATCAGAAATTTTTCCTACAATGCATATCGCTCAGAGTCCCCTGGCTTCCCCTGTGCTATATAAAGCCCAGGTGCATGCATGGTTTTGTCTTAAGAATTTGGAAAGAAGATTACCATATATCTTCCCCTACACCAAATATGAGCACAATCTTAAGCTTTCAATCAGGCCTAGACTCAGGATTGAGCTCCAACATCGATGAAAAGGATTGGGTTGTTCATATTCAGCAAACTCTAGGTAAAGAACTTGAAGAAGAAAATGAACTTCCAGTCAATATATTCCGTGTTCCCAAAACCTTGATGTTGAGTGATCCAAATTCTTACATCCCACAAGAAGTTGCCATTGGCCCTTACCATTGCTTTCATCCCGAGCTTCATGACATGGAAAGATACAAACTTGCTGCCGCAAAAAGATGCCAAAAAGAGCTCTCAAACAAAAAAATCCGAGACCTTGTTAATCAATATTTCTGCAAGTTCGAGCCAGAAGTCCGAGCTTGCTATAATATGCCCTTGAAAATTTCGGTTGAAACATTAGCATGGATGATGGCAGTCGATGCCTCTTTCTTGTTTGACTTCCTTCAAATTTATGCTACTGGAGCAGGTAAGAAATAAAATAACAATACTTCAAGGCTTATTGATTTGGTTCCTAATAAGGCCACAAATGATGCCATACTTAGGGATATTATGATCGTTGAGAACCAAATTCCATTGTTTGTTTTGAGCACATTTTTAGAATTTCAATTTTCATCATTAGAGTTGGCAGATGAGTGGCTATTTTCCATGTTACTTGATCTCAGTAAAGAGCTCTCTCCATTCAAGCTGGTGGAAGAATTTCCCAAGATTCAGGTTAAGGATTCTGCTCATATACTCGATTTTGCTTACCAAGTTATAGTGCCAAAAATAGAGGAACAATCCAATGATCCTACTGGATTATCAGGAGTTGAGCAAGAAGGTGAATCGAAAAAAGATGAAAATGATTCTCTCCCAGACTCGAGTTATGTTAGGCAGGTCGTTGATGTGGTATGGAAAATCATTTCTAGGTTAGATAAAAGACCAGTGAAATTGATCCAACGCATAATCTTTTCAAGACCTCTCAAAATCCTTGTGAAGCTTCCCTGGACTATCATTACGAAAATTCCTGTCCTGAAAATGTTGAAAGAACCAGTGGAACATATCTTCAGTTCCTTAATTAGTAAAGAAGAGGAGAGGAAAGAAGGTGGAGATTCCAACTCCGAGATTAACAAAGAAAAATCTCCATTGATTCAAGAAATTACAATCCCTTCTGTAACTGATCTATCTGCAGTTGGTGTGCCCTTTTTTCCAACTAATGAAGGCATCCAAAGCATTTGTTTTGATCAAAAAACTGTCACACTTCATCTACCAATCATAGATGTGGACTTGAACACGGAGATTACTTTGAGAAACTTGGTTGCATATGAAGCGTGCCGGCCATCAGGGCCTTTGGTCTTGGGACGTTATACGGAATTAATGAATGGTATAATCGACACTGAAAAAGATGCGAAATTTCTTAGGGAAAGAAAGATTATTGTCAACCATTTGAAGAGTGATAAGGAGGTGGCAGACCTGTGGAATGGGATGAGCAAGTCTATTAGATTGACTAAGGTATCTTTTGTTGATAGTGTAATTGGAGATGTGAACAAGTATTACAATGCAAGCTGGAGGGTGAAATCAAGAAAATTCATGAAGAAATATGTGTTTGCTTCATGGCAGATTCTCACTCTTCTTGCTACCATTTTTCTCTTATTGATCATGTCTTTACAAGCATTTTGCGAGGTTTATAGCTGCCATCAAATATTCTGGGTTAAAGCGCTTGAACCCGTCATTACCGGCTAGATCGCGGTCTAGCTTGCTAATGATCTCTACATTGCTCGATGGCAAGAATTTTTCACTCTTTGGTTAAATTCATCTCATTAATAAGTTCATTTGGAGGTCTTGTAAAGGTCATCCAGCTTGTATCTCAAGTTATGAGTGGAAGATACCTATGGTCTATCTTTAGTTAAAGTAATGGATGCTTGTTTGTTCTCTCTGCCTTTGAATTTTCAGTTTCGAGTTTCAATTTTTTTTTTCCTCTAAATTATGGGTATAAGGAAATAATATAAATTTGTTTTCTTTGTTTCAAGTGTTTTTCAATTTTTTACACTAAGAACATTCAAACTCAAGGTTCTTTTATATATAGACACACACACAAGGGAGAAATATGATAGGGGTAAGTGAGGTTCAAATTCGAGACCTTCTGTCCAAGATATAGCATTCGTTCGAACCACTGTGATGTCAAGTTTTCTTTTCAAAGATTGTTTTCGGAGATACATTTTCAAAAATATAGAAGTAAACAATTTTTTTCTTGTATTTTGAAAATTTAGAAATCTTTATTTATTTATTTATTTTTTGGAATCCTTGAAAAATTAAAAACTGAAAGCACCTTTTGAATAGCAAAAAAATACAGCTAATCCAATTTTTTCACGTTTGAAGATGTCATAGTAACGTAACATTTCTTGCTTTAACGTTTAAAATCTAGAAATAGAATACCAATCCCCCATTAGCACCAGTTCATAGTACTTTTATAACGTCCTCTATTGATATAAAACCGAGTCTTATTGGTTCGGCGTTTGACACTCACTAAAAGAGGGAATAATTACTTATTTTAATTGATTGATAAGTTAGGTGGATGGTATATAGAATATCATCTCTAGTGTCCGAAGATTTTTAAATAGAATATATCCTCACACAATGAGACATTTTAATGGCCATGGCTTATTATACTTTATGCCTGCAATTTTGTCCTAACAAAAACAATATTGATCTTCTTCTCGCTTGCTATATATAGTACCATATGGCCACAAGACATGCATCAAAACACACTATATAGTTGTAGTTTCCTACGTGGCGTGTTTCAATGTATGTCACATAATTATATGGCACCATATGGTGCTAAATCATAACTAATGTACAATAGGCATCGTGAAGATTGAGAGCTTCCCGCTTAATACTCATGTTAATTTTAGCATTATTTACATGGAGCCTTTGGGGCCAATAACTGAGATCCACTACTATTGATTCATTTGTAGGTGGAGCTAATGAATGGCACTACAAGATACCATTGGATTGGTGTGCATCCTCTCATTTATTGCTTCATTTCCCAATTTTTGTGCTTCATGTAGTTTGTTCAAAATCTCCCATGTTCAAACCAGAAAGCTGCTTTTTTGGAATACAAAAGGGATTATGGGGGTGGAATCGAACTCGCATTTAGGGTGTGGAAAGTTGACTTAAATGCCATTAAATTACATAGGTCTTGACTACTTTTTTGTACATCGCAAAACCCAGCATCACCCAATTTTGACTGCTTCTTCAGTCCTTCTCAAACTACGCTTCACTTCAAAGAGAGTCAGCTACCCAGTCAGCAAGGTCTACATCGACTGGTTATGGAGCTACACTAAGTTCTCCAACTTCAACTCCCCCATAAGTTACTTGATTGGCAACATCTCAATTCTACCCGCAGTGATTCTTACAACTCATAATGTTATTTTCTACCTCTTTTCTATCATTTCATATCATAGAACGATTTATTTAACATGTTCTTCAAGTGATACGAAGTTATGAGATTAAAATATATAACAGAATCATCCATATGTAAGCCGTACTACCTCACTAGATTTCTGGCGTTAGACTTTTATTTACTACATGTTATTCTTCTTTTTTTTTTTCCCCAACATAAACTGTTTATTCCAATAAAAGAAAAGGTGCAAAGAAACAAAAGCTCAGTCAGAGTCATATCATGCAAGGCTTAGCCCAAGCCACAATAAAACACATGCTCAGCTAGAGCCACAGTTCACAACAAAGGGAAATAACAAAGAACAAATAAAACACCTTAAAAACTCAATGAACTAGAACCAAGACACTCCTGACACCACTATGAAGTATAAATAGGAATGGCAATGGGATGGGTATTACCCGATACCCGAGAGTACCCACCACGTTAAGTATTGGGGCGGGTGAAATCTTATCGGGGTGGGGAATGGTTTTGGCTGCCCCTCCCTGCCCCGATACCCAGTCTCTTTTTTTTTTTTTTTGAAAAAAAATATTTTATTCTCTATGAAATTTCAAATTTAGATGCCAAAGATGAAACTGACATGATACTTAAGATGACTTTTCATATAGTTTTAATTCTATTTTTCTATATATTTTTAGTTATTTCTTAAAGGGGCAGATAGCGGATATTGCGGGGCGGGGGATTTCTTAGTGGGGTAGGAACGGGGGAAGGTATACCCGCCCCGAACCCGCCCATTGCTATTCCTAAGTACAAAGAAGTAAATACACTACTAAAAAATTGCCTTTCAGCGATGAAAATTCATTGCTAAAGTGTCAAAATCCATCCCTAAAAGTCAACACTGACGGAAAACTGGGCGTCGGAAACTCCATCGGTGAAGGTCGCGTTGCTAATGCTTTCAAACGGAATTTTTGTGTCTCTCGGAAATTTCCGATGGCCAAATGTTTCTGACGGCCTTATTCCGTAGGAAGTTTCTGACCGTAACGGCCGTCAAAAGTTTCCAACGGCAGAAATTCATCAGAACAGTGGCAAAAATCCATCAGAAATTTCCGACGGCCATTTTAAAAATCTATTTGATCCATTGGAAATTTCCGACGGCCATTTTTAAAATCTATTTAAAAATATTTAAAGGACCCACGACCCAAACCGACCCGTCTCGCCCCGCCCCGCCCCGCCCCGCCCCGCCCCGCCCCGCCCCGACCTGACCCATCGACCCGTGAGGAATTAATTCTTACAATTACAAGGATGAAGTTTCAAACTCATGACCTGGTGGTTGGAGAGTGAAATCCCAACCACCAGGCTAGCTTGTCTGCTTGTTAATGTTTCTGTTCAAATTATATATAAACTATATTCGAATGATTTTACCATTTTAAAAATAAATTATTCTTTTATGAAACTTTGAACTTTTATTTAATTTAATTTTTATTTATATTTAAATATGTTTTACACTCTAAATTTTATTTGCCAGTATCAATTAATTGAATACTTTTTACACTAGATTTCTAGATTGTAATATTAATTGTTTTTGTAAAAACCTAAAAAATTTAAAAATGCTAAAAATTTTTTCGATTCTTAAAATTGTGATTTATGTGATTTTTTTATAATACTAATAATTAATAAGAAAATTTTTTTACAACAATTGTTTTAAACCTTAACCACTAAGTAGCTGAATAAAATCTTCATCAATTACTAAAGTATTTGTTTTATATTATAGTTTACTGAATAAACCACATATTACTATTAAAAAATTTTATTTCATATTATATTTTTTTACATACGGATTGTTGAAAATTATTTGGGTGCATGTAATCAGCCTATATAAAAACTATAAATACAACTGTTATTATGCATTTTTAATTAAAGAGTAAAAAATATAAATCGTTTTCTATTCCATATCTAAGAGTTATTGATTGTTAATAACACTTCTACTTGTTTATAATATTTTTATTTTTTTATATTCGTTGTTTGATATATCTAATATATTTTTTATTATAACATTGTGTACATCAAAACTTTTGATTGATAAAAATAGGCATGAAAGAGGACATGAATATTAAAAAAAGGGCAAACTATATTAACACTACACTTTTCTTTAAGTCACCATATCTTATTTACATAAATGGTACATAAACTTTATTTGTTTTTCATTTGCATTCTTACATGATTTATCACATCTTTTTTAATAACATTTTCATCAAATAATATTTTTTTACCTCAAATAATGATTTACATACAATTTCTTTAGCATGGGATTACTGAATAATGAAAAGACTAATTAGTTTGCACCAAATCATTTGCCTTTTTTTAACTAATTTAAATTATTTAGCATCATTTTGAACAAAATTTTACGGAAAAACGTTTATTGTATATGAAATATTCAAGTAAATAGACGGTTAAGATTAAAAAAACTAAGGGTCAATGTATAATGCAGTTAGAAATGTAGCGTGACTATAAAAATTAATAGTGTCCAATATAACCACCAAAAAAATCTTTAAAAAATATATAAAGTATATTTTAGTAGTTTTGTCAATTTAAAAATAATGAACTTTTCCCTTAAACATATTTAATATTTAATATAACTTTTATTATATATTTAAATATATGTTATACTCTAAATTTTATTTGTGTGTGTCAATTAATGTAAGTTTTTACACTAGTTTTCTATAATGTAATATTATTTTACATATTATTTTTTTTTATAAATGAATTGTCAAACATTATTTGCCCATATTTAATGTTTACGACTATTCCATGTCAATGATGTCTTTTATGAGATTATTCGTGTCCGTTGTTGATTTTCATTTTTTTTTTTGAACTTTTTCATAGTTGTATATTTTTTTCTTTTTTTGTACTTGTATGTTTTTTTCTTAACTTTAGCTGCAATTTTAATTATGGAGTCAAAATATAAATCGTTTTCTACTTTTGTATTTAAAAGTTATTGACGATTAATATCATTTTTAATTATTCATAACATTTTTTACTTTTAGAATAAATTTTATTTTCTATTATATAGGTTAACATATCTAGTATATTTTTTACAATAATATTATGAATATTAAAACATTTATTTAATAAAAAGGCATATGCAATAATGGATGGATAATTAAACAAATATCTTGAATTTTTTAAAAAAAATTAATTAACAATATTTACAAAGTATAATTAAAAGTATAAATTTGGTCACAAAATCTATCAAAAATTTTCAACGGCTTGGGGATGCCATCGGAAATTTCCAACGGAACGGTATATGCTGTCGGAAATTTCCGATGGCTTGAGAATGCCGTCGGAACGACGAAACTGTTTCCAACGACGTAGGTACCTGCTGTTGGAAATTTCCGAAGGAAAATTTCCTACGGATTTCTGCCCGTCTCAAAGTTCCAACGGTTCCCTGGGAAGTTTGAGACGGATATGCATCCGTCGTAAAATATCCGTCGCTGATAGGGTATTTTTTAGTAGTGATAGTAGCAGGCAAGCGAGATCTTTTTTGAAGACTTCCTCTGTTATCTTCTTTCTCTCGAAACATTGAATCTGATGCAAAACAAAGAATCACATTTGGAAGCTTCATCAACAAATTCATCATGATTCCTCAATTAAAGCTGGGTCAAAAACAAATGTAGATTCCAGTGGGATCGCAAAGACTCCAAGAGAGTTTCTTGGTAAAGTTTCTGAAGAGTTCTTGGGGAATTTTCATCAATGCCATTGAGGACAAAGAAGTGACTCTATCAAGAAGTGTTTAGAAAAAGGAAAAGGAAGCCATCTTTCTCTAGTTTCATTAATAATAAGGGTTAGGTAAAAGGGGTTGAATGCCATAGTTTCAAGAAGTTTGAGGCTGTACTCTAATGGATGGGATACCCAAGTAGTCTAACTTAGCCAAGCCTTTGATGGTGCCTTGTAGATTCCCTCCATTGAAGAGAGAATTTTGGCGCTCCAGGAAGCTCTTTTTAGCAAGATCATCAGCAACAGTGTTTCCTTGGCTGTAAGTATGCCTCAGAGAAATTTTCATACTAATACAAATCCCCCTGGTCTTGTCAATCTCCTATTAAATTCCCTAAGGTCCCTTGCAATTGATATTAAGAATCTCAACAGCTCTGGCACAGTCAGTTTCCACACAATCAAGGCCAATATTCGGCTGGGAATTTACTCAATTTCTTTAAATCCGTGTGATTAAAATAGGTAATCAATATCTCAAACAATAATATATGTGTGGAAACGTAAATAACACCAGGAATTATTTTACGTCGTAAAACCTTCCAATGAGAAGGAAAAATTGACAGGGCAAACCAACAGCTCCACTATCACCAAATAATAATGGGAATATAATATTTATCATCTCAAGATTCTTACTCTAAATCAAGAGGTAACAACATACTACTACAATCACGCAACCCCGTCAAGAATACTATACTCGGCACCACAATAACTCATTTAATAACAATATATGGAACCCAATAATCAATAACAAGAGACGAAGGAAATACATCATTTAACCCGTTCCAATAATTAACTTAGAGAAACTACCACTTGAAGAAGACGATCACCCAAGTCCTTCGTATTCTCCTGAATTTCTGTACGTTAATGTCCTCTGTGTTTGCATAGTGTCTTCTCTATTTTTTGTGCAAAAACCGTGCTGCCAAAGACCAATATTTATAACTCAAAATTGCCTAGGAATTCGTGTCCCTCAAGAATTCCATTCAGCCACCAAAGAATTTTGTAAGTTAATTAATTAATTGTAATCCAAATTGCAAGACTCAACCTCCAACTTTTGTCTTATATTTAAGTTGGATATCATTGTGGCTGAACCCGCCCAACATCTTCTTCACAAGTCAAAGTTCAAGGCCAAGAAGAATGGCTTCAACTTCAGCCTCTGAAGGTTCCCCTTTGTTGCCAAAGGCAATAATAGACTTCGAGGGCTCGCCCAACCATGAAGCGATTGAGGTTGGCCCCTCAGGCCCAAGAAATGTAAGGGCCTACAAACATTTGTTATTCCCTTAGCACAACAAAAATAATATAACTCTTGATCCATGCATTTTCCTCTCCCGGCGGGAAAATATTCCAATGTATCTTTAGAGAATATATATTTCTTCCTTGAAATGGTCAAATATATGTAAACTCCATACAGGGTTTACCAAAATCCTCATAATTAAGCTTCTTAATTAAGATAGATCTTGGTCGAGCTCCAAAGGAATGATCGCAATAATGGTCTTCCGCCATATGTATAGTAGGATTGTACCACCATACGCACACGTAGAGAAAGATTATTGAGGAAATCTATACATAATGGGCCCCTGTATATGGGGCCACACAGTTGTCCCAATAACGTCCCGCCATTTGTGCATATAGTGGAAGGTCGAGACTAATGATAAGGGTGGCCTTGAATGATAGCAGCGTAAGCAAATATCCACTAATGGGGATTGGCATTGGTACATATCAACTGATATGTTTTGTAACCATGGGAATACAGCAAAGAGAAGCTCTGAAGATGATGCTATCAGTTAAGCTGCCTCTAAAACATTAGTTGATTGGGTAGTTGGATGGTTGCTGCTCAATGGTCATCTTTTGGAATTTGGCATGTTGTTTTGTGGTGTTGGTGTGTCTATGCTGGGTTTGTTTATATTGAGTTTTAGGGTCTTTATTTCTGTTTTTTGTTTTGGACGGATTTTTCGACATGTCGGGTTGACCTTCCCACATAAACATTATGTGCTTTTGTTACTCATGAAATAAAATAAAAAAAGGAAAGAAAAGAAATCCCTCATTGTACGGGTGTAATAATTACAGATTTCTCTAATGTGAAGATACTAATATGTGGTACAGAGGGGGAGCCAGTAAATAACAAGACAAACATGTATGTTAAGAGGTTTCCCAAATTTAGCTTGATGTGTTTAGCATTTTCCTTCACGTTATCTGGTCCCAGTTCTAATTATTAACCTCAAAAGTATAATAAAAAAATAAAATGGACAGATTTGGTATTTCAATAGGATTCAAAGAGAAAATTTGAGCCTATTTTGAATCAACTAAAGTAATTTTGTGAGATTGTACGAAATCTGAGATTATCTGATTATAGGAAATAGAAGCCAATATGAAAACATTATTAAGTGTGGGTTTGATTAAAAAAATATGATAAATGAAAATATTTACTAGCTTCTCTGGAAAACAAAACTTAAGAGGGAGGTGGGTCAAAATGTGTTTAAAAGGATTGTATTATAAAATTTTAATTCTATTTCCATTTATTTTCAAACGCACGGAGATAATATTTTTACCATTAATTTGACGTTTTTCATGAAAATTAACGCATATAAAAGAGACTCAAAAACCTAAGATCTCCTACAATGTAACAACGTATGCTTCTCTCGAGATAATCCTATAGGTGTATAGTAGGAGATTGAGACTGTCAAAGATACTGTAGGGTTTCTAATTAGACGAGATAATAAATGTTAGCACCCAAAAATGTTATAGAAACATTTGGATCCTCAAAAAAAAAAATCTCCATTGTTTTTGTGTGCGTATATATATTTTTCAGAATCATAATTCTTGGTGGTTTTCTTTCTCACAAAAAAAAAATGAAAAGAAAAAATTTCTAGGTGCTTTTTTATTATATTCGATTATATCATTAACTCGTTTATTACAAAATAGAATCCTAAGGATATACAGTGAGGACATGTGTTAATCGTGTAATAATATATTTTAAATTAATCAATCATGATTGGACACTGAAGCATTTTCCTCTTGATTATGCGGGGAACGGGAGGAAATTTTCTGAGGTAGGTCGCAAAACAACTTCTTATTATTACTAGAATTCTCATTAGAACAACAACAATAAGAAAATTAAACAGTAACAGATACTTAGTCTTAACTAAATATATATTAAATGTAATAAAAGTAGCATACAGTTGATTTAGCAGCCACACTGAGTTTCGATTTAATACTATACAATATAGCATGTTAATGGTGTCATACAAATGCATTGCAGTGCACCATATGAGAAATCACAATAAATCATTTGGTGTTATATATTTGACGTTAAATCATTTTTAAAATAAAATAATAATGGTGCTACTAAGAAAAATTAATGTAAAAAAATTTGTCTAATTAAATCAACAACCGATTATATAGTACCAACGTGTGTAAGAAATTAAAACTTTAAAGGAAACACAAAATAGAGAATAAAAGTTCATATAAACTCTTAATCAGAATAAATTTCAATGAAATTTATTTGTCATAAATCTATATATTCTTAAAAAAAGAGTAGATGTGCCTATAGACACTGCAATTTTCCCGTCATTTTCTTGCGGTGCCTGTAAGCACAACTAATTCTACGGTATACATAATTGACCGCGGATTTTTCACTATTATTTCCCTTTTAATGGAAGTCTCAATGCTAATTGCAGTGGAAATTTCTAAGCAATCAGGGCCGGGTCCTGTATATTTTGGTTATTTCTTTCCCTTTTTTCCTTATTGTTAAGATTACTAAGCCTATTACACAAGATTATATAATAACAAAGGCACAAATAATCTCCCAAGTGATGAAAACAACTCAGTAACTTGCTCTCCCTAGCTCCAAACACTCCCTCTTTGTTGTGTTGCTTGAGCTCATATTTAGGACCATACACGAAGCATCAAAATCATTGCACCGTCTCCTTAGGGAATGGCAACCGGAGGGCTCACCGGAGTTGCAAGAATCTCACCGGAAAACGCCACAACTCACTGCCTCTCTCCCTTGTCTCTCAAGTCAAAACCCAAATGACAAAAGACAATGCAATGTCTTTAAAAAAGGTAAAAGACCCAACGATCAAACCATTTCAAAAATGGTTAAAGGATTTAAGTGAACCACTATTCACACTTATCAATTTTCCATTTCCAACTACGTAAAGTCTCCTCAATTTATTCTTCTTTCTAACACAGTCCCTCTAAATTTGGCAATTAAAGCTAACCCGTCATTTATTCTCACATATATGTTAATTTCGATAATTGGAATTGATATTCTTCCCATAACTTAGGTGTTTAATAAATTGTTAGGAATTGATATTCTTAACTATTACATTACATATGTGACCATAACCTCTTTAATATTATATATGCGTGTGTATTAGTTCCGGTGGGTGATAGAAGAGATGGTAGCCTCAAGTTCGTATTATCGATAAAGTCGTCTGTTGAACATATTCTATCATTGACTTTGTTTAACGCCAATTTATTTTTTATCAGTCTACTTTCAGATAGCATTGTTACTTTGTCACGTCCGCATGAATATATATTCACAGTAATTGCAGTAGTTGTACCTCTGTAAATTTTACTCTGTTGCATTTGTTCTGTTTAAGAAATATTTTTACAGTTTTGATGGCCAAGAGTTTCTTATTCAATAATTTTTTTTTTCAAATTGCTTTGTATTCATTTTTCAGTCCATTTACTACATTATACTTTGATATGACATGCTATATATTCAAAGCACATTCAGTCAGTTTGGCATCTAATCATTTTTTATTTTGTATTATTTATTGGGATTAATTATCATGCTAATAGTATATTGCGACCCGTTTGTTACACTTTTGTTGTCATATTTCTTATTGTACAGATTCATTGCTTTTACTTATGTTAGCTTAAATTGTTTATTTTAACATGATGATCGAATTTAGGCTACGGCAAAAGGAGAGTTAATTGAAATTAATGCTTGATGGGCTTTTCCGTGAGCAGAATTTAAATGATGATTTTTCTTTTTTAAATGTAATTGGTTGTGTTGGATGTGAGAACGGAGATAAGCCGCGTCTGTGCATTACAAAGAATGGGACTAGACATTGGGAACCCATAATCTATTTTCCCTGTGGGACGAACAATGTCAAGAGTTAGTGGGAAAGACGGCTTTGGATATTGCTAACCACAGAGAATTGGTAATTTCTTGAGAAGGGCTATATATTTTACTCTAATAAGGGGAATGGACAATCGTTCAGTGGCAAGGGTACATTGAAGACTACTTTCCTAGATGATTTTTACAATGGTTGGGACGGAGTTGCTCTTTAAAATTCAACTGCATTAGAAGAATTTCAGGAGAGGCGACAACGTCTAAGATATCGGATTAATAATATATACAAAAAAAAAGAAAAAAGAAAAAACCTTCATCACGCTACCAATATGGACGATGAAACTAATGATATGGGCCCTCAAACATTTTGGCTACCGGAAATAGAAGCAAGCCATTTCCGGGGGGCATTCTAGGCTTGGGTGGGGATTTTTTTTAATTATTTTTAATATTTTTAAATCTTTTATTTTTTAAAATTAAAAATTTTAGGAGTATAACGGTAATTTTATTGAAAAATTAATGGTAATAATGACGGAATCTGTCAAAAAAGACCTATCCTACAAATTTATCAAAGGTTGGAGACCCAAGAGGTTGGGAAAAAAAAAGTCTGGGGACCTAGCCGATTCTTAACTCAAAAGTTGGAGACAATTTGTGAAATTAACGTTTCTTTATGTTATTATGGTTCCTTACTGATATTTTCTGTCAATTGCATTTGTAATTGGTTATTTCTTTTGCTTTCTACGCTCTGTTATTGTATTGAATTGTCTTTTTCTTTTTAATACTTTATGAATTTCTATCACCATTTTTTTAGTTCAATATTTTTCTTTTTATATAGATAGTTATATGTTCTTTTTCCTTGCCACTTTACGGATACATTTGAGTGTTGCACAATTGAAACATGATCGGAGAATTGGGGGATCCCCCCATTCACTGCTATCTCCGGCTGCCGGAGATGGCAATGAATGGAGGGAGTCTCCTCCTTATTCTCTACCGTTTCTGGCAGATGAAAGGGGAGGAGACTCCTCTCCTTTCAGCTGCCGGCCACTGGAATACTGCAATTTCCGGTAGCCTAAGAGGGGTGGGTGGGGTTTTTTTTCTTTTTTTTTGTTTTTTTTTAATTTTTAAATTCTTTTTTTTAATTTAAAAAGTAAGGGTATAAAGGTAATTTCATCTGCCAGTGAACGAAAATTTGAACCGATTCTATTAGGAGGGACCTTTTGTACGCATTTATAAACGATTGAGGATCCAGCGTGCTAAAAAAAAGTTAAGGACCTAAGCGATTCTAAATGCAAAGGTTGAGGACGATATGTGAAATTTACGCTAATTATTTTAAATAAGGGTTAATTTCACAAATCACCCCAACTTTTGAGTCAAGAATCAGTTTTGTCCTCAACCTTTGTTTTCACACTCCACAGCCCTCAACCTTTAATAAACGTACGCAAATCGCCCTTTTTTCAACTATTTCAAAAAATTTTCAACCAAATAATAATTATACACCTTAAGCTTTTTAAATTTTCTTTAAAAAGTTTAAAAATAATAAAAAATTAAAATTAAAAAAAAAAAAGAAAACACAACCCACATCCCTCACCTCACCCTCATCCTCTCAAGATTAGCCGCCGGAAATGAAAACATTCTGGTTGCCGGCCATTCCGCAGCGATAGAAGGGGTGAACCTCCCCTTTTTGTGGCTGGAAACGCCAAAAAATGTTGCCCTTTCTGGCAACCAAAGTACTAATACAAATGGCGGCGGTGCTGCCATTTCTAGCAGCATAAATGGAGGGGAGGCTGGCTGTCAGAAACGACCGCCAATAGGGCAGCAAATTAGAGAGGAGGGGGATTCATCTCCCATTTTTGCAACCAGGATGCTACCAGTGGCTGGCCACTGGAATATTTCCATTTCCAGCGGCCAATCTTGGGAGGGTGGGGTTTTCCTTTTTTATTTTAATTTTTTTATTATTTTTAAACTTTTTTTTAAAAAAAATTAAAAAGTTTAAAGGGTATATTCGTCATTTCGTTGAAAATTTTTTGGAATAGTCGAAAAAATGACAATTTGTGTACATTTATTAAAAGTTGGGGGCTGTGGAGTGTGAAAATAAAAGTTGGAGACGATTTGTCAAATTAACCCTTAAAATAATTATAAAAGATGTGCATATATAATGAAGGGCTATAAAAAGATGTGCTATTGGTTAGTTGTGTGAATATATAAAGTGGTGCAAATATTTCTTAGACTTTGCAAACTGATAAATATTTTCTAATCACGTGTAGAGGAAAATACATCAAATGCTTGCCTTGCTAATAAATCTAATCGTTCTATAACATAAATCTATAATGTTATGCATCATAGGAATACAAAGAGTAGATACTAAATGCGTCAAGCTTTATTACTCCTAATAATTTAAACGGATCCACCCACTCTACTAAAAGAGGTTTCAATTTCTCATACATCACACAGGTGCTATACTAGTTCTTTAAGAAAGAGACTCTTAATTATACAAAAAATCACTCGTTGTTTTTAAGGAAGAAAATTCATGAAAGTTATTTTAATATCTAAGTTATTTTATCAAAAAATAGGGAAAAATTTAAAAAAAAAAAGTAAAACAAATTTAATTGTTATCAAGTACAATCAAAATAAAACTGATCATTATCCAAAGGGATTCCTATGAATTCCTCTAGGAAGATATTCTTAATTATACAAAAAATGAATAATAAAATAAAAACAGAAAGTAGGGAAAAAATTAAAAAAATGTAAAACAAATTTAATTGTTTTTGGTAAACCAACAAATTTAATTGTTTTCCAGTAAAACTCATAATTATCCAAAGAGTATTATTAATTGTCTAAAAAACTGAATAATAAAATAAAAACAAAAAGTAGGGAAAAATTAAAAAAATGTAAAACAAATTTACTTGTTATCCAACAGTGACATCATCAATGACAAAACCAGTATTTTTATAATGTCAGACCAATGACGGGAAATTACAACGCTAGACGACTTCTCTTATTATTAATATATATTATTATTATTTGAAAGGCCCAAAACTTAATTTCAATAAAAAAAAGTTGGACATCATACGTTATTAGCATTAAATTTTTTTTTAAAAAAAAAAGCCCAAAAAAAAGAAACTTGGATATTCCATCCCCCCCCCCCACAAAAAAAAAAAAGAAAAAAAAACTCAGTTTATTATAGAATCATAAATAATTTGCAGCTTCCAATTTTGATTAAACTGCTTAAATAAGTTATGGCTAATTACATATACATAACATATTTTACTAAACACACTTTATTTTTATTAATGTGAACATCTCTAATCTTTGTTTCTTATATTATTTAAGCCCCTACACGTTTCTGCTACATTTTTTCTCAAATTTTTTATTTCATTATCCTCTTATGTTCTTAATGATCTAATGCATTTTAAAAAATCGATTTATATATCTTAGAATCATATGAAAATACGTTGTTGTGTATAATTAGATATTACAATTTTGTTTATTTAAAAATATTAAGAAATTCTCACAATGAAATTTTTAGAATTAAGATATCATTCAATATAAGATTTCAAGAAAATAAGATGTTAAAAATAAAAATATGACAAAAATAAGTTAATAACGGAAGTGTAAAGAATTAAAAACATAAAGGATGATGAGTATAAATAAAATGTAGTGTGCTTAGTAAAAAATATGATGTCAATATAACCACCCATAAGTTATTTATTTTTGTCTATCTTTTCGAATTGGAATCGAATAATCAATATCTCGACTTTTCTAATAAAATCAATCAGGTTTACATGATTTTCATAACTTCTCAATTTGATCAATTCAATCCTATGAAGTCGAATTGCTCACTGGATAAATTGGAATTTTTTTTTGAAAGTACAATTATAAAATCTGCGTCATAGCGGTATAAATGCGTATAGATATTTACCCTACTGAAACACAGCGCTAAAAAAATCAACAATACCAACTCACATATAGTGAGAATACACATTACAATAAAATGTAAAAAATGCACCATATAAAGAATCGAACATGGGACCTCTACGTCCCAGTACCTCAGCCGAGCCACTAACCAAATAGGCTAGGCCTCATTGGCGAGAAATTGGAATTTTTGATTATTTAACTTAGTTCCTTTTTTTTTTAGGGGTATTAGTTTACTTAATTCAGTCACATGCTTCCAATATTATGAACCGAGAAATGCTATTTGTATATATAAAGTATATACAAAATCAGTATACACTCCCCATGTATTCAGACAAATACCTCTAGCCACATCTTCCTTAAAGTGAAAATTTTTGAGTGTTCGCGCACAAATTTTGTAGGGTAAAGTTAGCAAAAGGTCCCCAACCTTTGTAAAGAATAACAATTTCATCCCAACTTTTTTTAAGGTCATAGGTCCCCAACTTTTTAAAAATATACACAAAAAGTCCCTGTGAGCAATTTTTATCTATTTTCACATTTATATGCTTACAAAATGACCATATTACCCTCGTTGCATGAAATAAAAGGAATACAAAAGCCATTTTAAAAAAAAAAAAATCCAAAATATTTCAATAAAAGAATGAAAAAATATGTTACTTTCTCTGATTAGTTATTTCTAAGTTCTGCAAAATATCGCCACGCAATTTATTTATATTTGGAATGGGGGAATGGTAAGGTCTCCACTTAAGGTGCCTCTAATTTATATATACATAAAAGCTATATAATTTTCTATTATTGTTTTCTCATCCAAAATCGCTTTCTAAATCTAGTTTTTACATCTTTTCCTTAACAATTAATCCTAGTCTTTGATTAATTTTTTATCTTTTTATTATTTTTACTTATTTTTATCTTTTTATCTTAATATATTACTTTACACGGAGAACATTACAAATGGATAATTTAGATAACTAAATCAAAATCTTAACTTTTCTATATAAGTTCCTCTACATCAAAGGAAATTTTCACATATTGTACCTTAATAACGATAGTGCATGAAATTATATAGATTATTATCACTTGAATTCGGTTTTCTACATCTAAACAAAAATAATAATACTAATAATTGAATTCGTTTTTTAAACAGTTTTAAATATGTGTGATTTTTAAACTTTATTTTATGTAATGTAATTTATCATTGACATTTATGCAAAATTCACAATATCAGTTCGCCTTTTTTATCTTTTTATTATTTTCATTTATTTTTATCTTTTTATTATATTAATATATTACCTTACATAGAGAACATCACAAATAGATAATTTAAATAACTAAATCAAGATCTTAACTTTTCTATATAAGTTTCCTTACATCAAAGGAAAATTTCACATATTTTATCTTAATAACCATAGTACATGTAATTATATAGATTATCACTTGAATTCGGTTTTCTACATCTAATAAATTTTATAATAATAATTGAATTTAATTTTTTATAGTTTTAAATCTGTGTGATTTATAAAATAGATTTTTGAATTTTATTTTATGTAATGTATTCATTGCCATTTATATAAAATTCACAATATGAATTCGGTTTTTTTTAAATCTTTTTAGCATTTTCATTTATTTTTTTACCTTTTTATCTTAATATATTACATTACATAGAGAACATCACAAATGGATAATTTAAATAACTAAATTAAGACCTTAACTTCTCTATATATGTTCCCTTGCACCAAAGGATCTTATAAGTTCCTTCTAATTTTATTTACCTTTTAATTGGTTACCAACTCATAGATTCCCTTTTTATATTTCATTTCCTTTTAGTTTTTCATTTTCCTTTTTATATTATCACTATATTTTACAATTTTTTATTCCAATCACCAAATCAAATTTCATTTTATCTTAAAAACAAGTTTTTAATTCGATTTTTAATTCGAGTCACCAAATCGAATTTCATTTTATATAAAAATATCTCTCTTTCTTTATTCATATTTTATTTATTTTCTCTGATAGAACTCATTCTATCTAAGAACTTTCCCAAATCTCTCTTACTTTACATTTAAACTTTCTAATCCTTATCTTGAGCGATTTTATTTTAGATCGATTTTCTTAATTTTTTTGTTTCAATTTATCTCACACCGTTGGATAACTTCCGCATTGGTTCTAATATTCGTATCGAGTCAGAAAAGTTAGCAGTTCAAGGTCATCAGACTGATTTTAATTAAATAATTGAAAATAAAATAAATTTTTAACTAAAATAATGTTAAAATTTTATTTCTTTTTTAATAGCCATTGAAAATATGATTTTGAGCATAGAAAGGAAATCTCACATTAGTTATTTAGTGAAAAGAATTGAAGATATATACTTATATTAAGCTACTAGGAGAAAGATTTATAATAGGACCTTAATTTATAGGCCTTGATTTTCTTAAAAGTTTAAAATTTTAATAGATCATTATTAAAAAAATTTATTGTAAACAGGTGAACCATATCCATCTTTATCTTATACCATCAAATTATTTTCCGGATTGATTCCAGTATTCATAAATTTTCAAAAAATCAGACCAATCATCGAATCCAGAAAGGTAATGGTTCAAATTCATCGAACCGAATTTAATTAAATAATTGAAATAAATTATTTTTTACCTAAAATAATGTGGAAAAAGCACTCTCGATTTTATAAATTTTTTTATCTTTACCGTTTAAGAAAAATGTTGAAATTTTGTTCCTTTTTTAAGAGCAGTCGAAAGTATGACTTTGGGCGTAGAAAATGAATCTCACATTGGTTACTTAATGTAAAGAATTGAGAATGTATGCATATATTAAACTACTTGAAGAAGAGTTATACACAATATGGCCTTTGCTTATGAGTCTTAAGTTTTCAAAAAGTTTAAAATTTTAATAGATCATCATTAAAAAAAATTTATCATGAACTGTATCCGTCTTTATTTCACGCAGTCAGATTATTTTCTGAATTGATTTCAATATTTACAAATGTTAAGAAAACTGAACTGATAATAGAACTGGAAATGCTAATGATTCAAGGTCATAGGTCCGATTTTAATTAAATAGTTAATAAATTAATTTTTACCTAAATTAATGTGAAAACAAAGCATTTGATTTTATAATTTTTTTATATGTACCATTTAAAAAATATTGAAATTTTATTCCTTTTTAAGAGTAATTGAAAATATGACTTTGGGTACAGAAAAAGAATCTCACATTAGTTATTTAATGAAAAGAATTGAGGATGGATGTCTATGCTAAGCTACTCAGAGAAAAGTTTTTCATAATAGAACCTTAGCTTATAGGCTTTAAGTTTGCGAAAAATTTAAAATTTTGATATATCATTATTGAGAAAAAATTTATTGTGAACCAATGAACTGCATCTGCCTTATCTCACACCGTTGGATTGTTTTTTGGATTGGTTCCAATATTCAAAAATTTTCTTCAATATTTTTGTTAGGTTTTTTTAGACTATTTTTTATCTTCATTAATGAAAGATATCGTATTATGGGTAGCACAAATATTATTTTCTTACTGACATGCAAATGATCAAATATTATAGTTTAAGGGATATTAAAAATGTGACTTTGGACATAAAACAGGAATCTCACATTGGTTATTTAGAGAAAAGAATTGAGTATGTATGCCTATATTAAAGTATATAGAGAAGGGTTATTCATAACATGGCATTAGCGTATGGGCCTTGAGTTTCCAAAAAGTTCAAAATTTTAATAGATTGTTACTGAAAAAAATTTATTGTGAACTGATAAACCGTATTTGTCTTTATCTAACATTGTGAGATTGTTTTTCGAACTGATTCAAGTATTTGCAAATTTTCTTTAATGTTTTCTTTGGCTTTTTTAAACCATTTTTATCTTCATTATACAAATATATCGTATTGTGGGTGACACTTATATTTTTTTTTTACACGCACGTGGACAATCAAATATTATGATTTAAGGGCTATTAGAAATGTGGTTTTGGACATAGAAAAACAATCATACATTGGTTATTTAGTGAAAAAATTGAGAATGTATGCATATTATTAAACTACTAAGAGAATGATTATGTATAATAGGGCCTTAGCTTATAGGGGCCTTGAACTTCCAAAAAGTTCAAACTTCTAATAGATTATTATTTAAAAAGTTTATTATGAATTGTATACATTTTTATCACACACTGTTGGATTTTTTTTAAATTGATTCTAGTATTCATAAATTTTATTCAATGTTTTCATTAATTTTTTTGTAAGACCATTTTTTGTCTTCATTAATGAAAGATATCGTATTACAGGTAGCACATATGTTCTTTTTTTAACACACCCGTAAACGATTAAATATTATAGTTTAAATCTTTTTTATACAATCAAGTTTAATCTTCTTGAGCTGCTTATATATTATCTACTATTATCATTCCATACAACACACCGGTGAAAATCTAATAATAATAAAAATGGGTTTTACCTCCCACTTTTAGCTATATGTAGATGCAAATTTTTGAAATGAGAGGGGTTGTAGCGGAAATAAATGGGGAAGAAATCCTTCATTTTTTTTTATCAAAAATTCAAACTTCCAGTTTTTTTACAAGAAAAATTCACACGTTTTTATCGTTTCAATATTTATGACTTAAATATCAATTACTATTACTTATTTAGTTATAAATTTTAGAGTGTTCATTGTCTAAAGTGACTATAATACTAGTGGTGGTGGTATTAGGTAAATAAATGGAAAATATAATATATTAATCAATGAGTATATATAGCTTTTGTTAAGTAGGTGGATGAGAAAATGATATGTAGATAAATATGCATAAGTGTATGAATGAGAAAGTGATAGAGAGATCAATTTTTTTTAAAAAATTGTCGTAGTCTTATTTTTTTCCTTAAATAAAGGGTAAAATTGTCTTTATTAAAAAAGGCGAACAAAATGAAACTTGACAAAACTAGTAAGTAAGGTCTTTTGTGCATGTTTTATAAAGATTGGATACCTATTGTCTTGAAAAAAAAATGCTAAATACAAAATTGTTATTTTTTTACAAAGATTGGGGACCTTTGTGAAATTTTTCATATTTTAGATACCTTTTATATAAATAAATAGCACTTCTCTTATAAATCTCACTAAAACAACGGATTCCATGTTAGTTTATTGAAAATAATAATCTATTGTGTTGCGGTCAACATACTTTGTGGAAATAAGTGAAAGTATCACTTGCGAATGTGCCTTTTAATGGTATGATTGAATTTTGTGTTATGTTTATCCACGCTTTCAAGTTTTCTTTACTAGTGTGTCCTTTTAGTAGTATAGTTATGCAAATGATTAGTCTGAATTGCTATAGCTTATAAAAGTGGACTTAATGGCGTTTTAACCTTTTCTGAAGCACGTTTACGATTGCAATTTGTGGAAAATGAACAATTTTTTAGTATTTTAGGAGTACAGACTCTATTTTCTGTGACAAAAATTAAAGTGTCGCATGCGAATTCAAGCGGTCTGATTTATCTTAAATTAAGGCCTTTAAACACAACTATGAATTCTTCATTGACCATAAATACTGATTTTTTAGTACTATCAGAGTGGCAGAAAAATTTAAATTAATCTATTTGAACATGGATCTGAACAAAAATTATAACAAAAACAGATCTAAATTACCTAATTACCCATAAAATGATTTTAGATCCCCTTGAATTGTTTAAGATTAATAATGTAATTGAAATCCCCTTTTATCATAATTCTTGTCTACCTATATATCTAAATAGTGTGACTCGAAAAATTTTCATGGAAAATAGCAAAAAAAAAAAAAAAAAAAACTCCTACCATTTCTATCATATTGGTAGGATAAGACCGATTGATATGCGCCAATGGCAAACAACTACTTGCCCCTTATTGTAACATGTAGTTCCATTATTTGTTCACGTCAATTAGTTCACATTTATGTCACCAACATGTCGGTAGAAGTGTTGGATTATGTGGAAGAAACTATTCGATATTTAAGAGCATTAACTTCACGTTTTTTGTTTTTTATTTTTCATTTTTTAGTTTTTTAATTTATTATTATTATCATTTCCACTTTTGTGTTTTGAGTGGAGTTTATCCACATACATATGGACCCAAGGTCCTAAACGAATGAAGAGAAAGAAACATGCTTCTCGTGGGCGACAAAGTTGATTTCTTGTCGCTTGCTTAATTAGTATTGACTTCTTCTTTGTTTCTTATTTTAATCACAAAAATTTCACTTTCCTTTCGAGCTCCAAACAAATGAAGAAAAAGAAACGTGCTTTTACTTTTCAATTTGCGTAATCAATCTATTTATCATCAAATATAGAGCATCTCATTTTAGTCTATTTGATTAGAGAGCTAAGTCTAAGACTTAGATTTAGAGGTCCTGTATTCTATTTCCTTTATGTGAGGTTTGTCTGTATTTTATTGTAGTTTATAATTTACTGTATGGGGTTTGTATTGTAAATTTATTTACGCCCTGCTACAATATGACATATCTCTTTGTGTATTAGGACTATCACAATACAATTTGTAATTATGCTTTGAAATTGAGTAGAAAGATAGAGAATGGCGGGAAAGAGAGAAAAATTGGAAAAGAAGAAAGTGATAGACACAATTTTAAGAAAATTAATAAAAAATTAATGAGAGATGTTAAATAGAATATCTAGTTGTAGAAAGTGTCTAAGACTGTGAAAACAAAGAACACTAACAAAACAATTTATATTCCATAATAATAATTCTGAGGTAGTTTATTAGGAAGTTATCGAAACCCTTTTTTGTGGAGTCAATGTATGTTTCATTTACAGAATAAATGTACTAATATGGCAACACTTGATGTGAGGGGAAAAGTAATGAACCCCAATTTTCCGTACAAGTGAGAAAAAGTGATAGGCATGCGGAATCCATCACATAGCTTGTATTGACTCTACAAAAAAACTGGTCATCTCCCTATTCGAGTGTAGATGCTCTTTTTAAGAAGTAAGCACAGTCATTTAAAAATAATTCACCGGTACAGTAATAATTTCTAGGCACAAACCTAGAAATTTTTTAAGGAGATAGACCAAGCTCTAGAAATAGAGCTTGATCACTCATTTGATATAAATCTAATAAAAGCAACCCTTGTGCTACATGACCGATCAGGCTTCAAGAATGGAGTCTAATCCATCTCTTTAGAAAGACTGCACAAACCCATCAAAAACAACAATATTAGCAGCAAAAAGAAGAAGAATCAATATTATAATAATAATTATTATTATTTCCAAATAATTAAGGACAGTAATAATCCCTTCTTTCGATATATATAATCCACCTTTCCTTATTTGATTGTCCAAAATCTCCTACCCTAAATGTAAGTATCTATCTACTGTGACAGTTGTTCCAATCACTATAGTCTTGTTCCATTTTAAAAAATTTATTTTGAGTCACTTATTTATTTATTTTGATGAAAAAAAGCACTACACTAGCTAGATTCCGATTCGTATTTGAACCACAACTCAGCTCATATACAAACGTACGCTTACCCGAAAAGGCAATGGCAGGCATACTGAAGAGCCAGTTTTGGGAACTCAGTCACTTGAGAAAGTGAAGGTAGGTGAACGTGAAACCGGCAACCTCAACACGGTTGCTTACTGTAAGTTAAGCCCAAATCTTCATAGGAGCTAGATTTTATGTCAATTTACTAAAGTAGACTTATTTAATTTAAAACTTAGTTAAATGGTGATGAAAAATTCTAAAAAGAAGTGACATCTCCCCTTAGAGAGATGTCAAACACACATGGCCCTCTGTTATTAGGGAATCAGATCGCCTCCTGTTTCTCCAATAATTAGGGGCCATGTGTGTCTGACCTCTCCGTAAGGGAGGATGTCACCTCTATTAATTTGAATATTAGTTAAACTAGAATTCTCACCCGTTCGTTGCATGAGATCTAAAAGTAATAATACCAATAATAATTTTAGAGAGACATATTTATCTGACATGAAAAAGTAACATGTTTAGTTGTCAATCATGTATTTGATGACCGTGAGCTTTCAAATTCACTACTTGCATATAAACAACTAATTCACGTTTGTCAACTAACAAATATCAGTTATTTATATCAGATAAACATGTCTATTTACAATTATTTTAATAACAAATGTCAATAAGTTTTTTTTACAAAAATTTAATAAATTATTAATATAGCCAGTTGAGACATATATTAACATTATGATATATAAATTTTTATAACTATTCTATCATATTTAGATTTATTTATTTGTCGGTAACACTTTTTGCACCAGTTAATTCCTTTTTTTTCATACAGTGCATACAGGGGCGGGAGGGAAACTAATATCAGTTATTCATGTCAAATAAATATTTCTCCCTATAATTACTCTAATAATAAATGTCAATGAATTTTTATATAAAAATTTAATATAAATTATTAATACAGCCAGTTAAGTGATATTAATATTATGAAACATAAGTTTTTATAACTATTCTATTATATTTGAATTTATTTGTCAGTAATACTTTTTGTACCCGTTAATTCTTCTTTTTTCTGATACAGTGGGTATAGGGGAGGGGAAGGGCAGGTGTGTTTCAATCTAGGACTTTCTGTCTAGAATGTGAGAAATATAACTATCGTAGTACTTGTTTGAATTACAGCACATGTTTATTATACATATATAAATAAAAATTAATTGAGGTGATTCAATAAAAATAAAATGGTTAATAAAAATTGTTGAACAACTATTACAGTGCAATCGTATCAATATTCAGTCCATCTCTCAAATAAATAATTCAACTCTAAATATGGAAGGACTTAACTTATCAAAAAGTTTCAATTTAATTATAAAATCGACAAATTAGAGTACTATAATTTTTTTAAAAAATCAATTAATTATTGCACTATAATAACAATATAAAAATTTCTTAAAAAATTATTAAAAACTGAAATTTACAATTAATGTTACAAATTTTTAGAAATTTATTAGTTTAGAGACGTGCTATACTTGGGTTTTCGAATAGTAAAAATTACTATGTGTTTTTTTTGAAATAGAACTCTCAATTAATTTTGTGTTCGATTTGATAAGTGACAGATCCCTAATTCAAAATATTTGGCTAAAGAAACCACCGTGAATTGAGGATCGAATATGTGTTAATAAAGGAAAAAGTGAATATTATTTAAAAAATTAGTACAACAATCTAAAAAAAAAGATAAATATAAAAATAAAAATACAAAAAAAGAATTAAATGATATCACCAAAAATCTTATAGAGTTAGAAACCTTATAGAGCCAGAAAAAGAACGAGAAAAGCCACCCCTTTTTTATTATGTATATAATAATATATAGATAAAGAATAATTAAGAACACAGTTACAAAGTTTACTTTTTTAATAATATTCTCAATTTTATGTGAAAAAGTAACCTATATAATTGGGAGAAAGGTGTAGTACATAGTATTTTCAACAATATTACAATCTACTTTGACTTTGTAAGTCAAGAAGAATGCTTGAGTAGTCTCGTTATTGAATTTAATATAAGGGATCAGAGTAGGCAAGGGTCCTGATTTTGAATCTCCAAGCCAACCAATTAAATGATAATATTTAATAGGAAAAATAAAAAATCTCGCATGTATATGAGTAAGCACGTTGAAGATATAATAATAAATTGGCTTCAACAAAATTTTCTCTCTAAATTAAATTTTTGGCAAAAATTTGAATCAACTTACCGATTGGTTGGTGAAAAGTAGACAAGAGGGAGCCACTATATACCGATAAGATTTAAATGAATCACAACTAATGCATATCCCTCTCAGTCCCCTGGCTTCTTCACCTCATGCCATAAAGCCAAAGTGCATGGTTTTGTGTTAATTAAGAATCTACATAGAAGATTACTATGTCTTCCCCTAAACCAAATATGACCACCATCTCTAGCTTTCAGTCAAGCCAAATTCCAGGATTGAGCTCCAACATTGACGAAAGGGGTTGGGTTGTTTATATTCGTCAAATTCTAGAAGAAGAAGTCGAAGAAGAAAATGAAGTTCCTGTTAGCATATTTTGTGTTCCCAAAACTCTCATGTTGAGTGATCCAAATTCTTACATCCCACAACAAGTTGCCATTGGCCCTTACCATTGCTTTCGTGCCGAGCTTTATGACATGGAGAGATACAAACTTGCTGCTGCAAAAAGAAGCCAAAGAGAACTCTCAAACAAAAAAATCCAAGACCTTGTTGATCAATTCCTCAAACTCGGTCTAAAAATCCGCGCTTGCTATCATAAGCCCTTGAACATTAATGGTGAAACCTTAGCATGGATGATGGCAGTGGATGCCTCTTTCTTGTTTGAGTTCCTTCGAGTCTTTGCTATAGGAAGAGGTAAGAAACTAAGAAACACTCCTTCAAGACTGATAGATTTGGCGGCTAATAAAGCTGCAAATGATGCTATATTTAGAGATGTTATAATGGTTGAGAACCAAATTCCATTGTTTGTTTTGAGGAAATTTTTAGAATTTCAGTTTTCATCAGTAGAATTGGCAGATGAGTGGCTACTTTCCATGTTATTTGACATCAGTAAAGAGCTCTCTCCATTCAAGATGGTGGAAGAATTCCCCACAATTCAGGCTAAGGATTCTGCTCATATACTCGATTTTGCTTACCATGTTATTGTGCCAAATCTAGAGGAACAATCCTATGATCTTGATATGTTATTTGAAGTTCATGAAGAAGGTGAGCCAAAAAAGAGTGACAATGATACTTTCGCAGAACCGAGTCATTTTAGGCAGCTCGCGGATGAGGTATGGAAGATACTTTCTAGGTTAGAAAAAGGACCAGTGCAATGGATCAAAAGCATAATCTTTTCAAAGCCTTTAAAAGTCCTTGTGAAGCTTCCTTGGACTATTGTTACCAAAATTCCTGTCCTAAAAATGTTGAAGGAACCAGTGGAACAAATATTCCGGACCTTCCACAGCGGGGAGAAGAAAGAAGGAGGAGATTCCAACTCGAAGAGTAACAACGAAAAACCACCATCGATAGAAGAAATTACAATCCCTTCCGTGACTGATCTATTTGAAGTCGGGGTGTGCTTTGTTCCGACAAATGAAGGCATCCAAAGCATTCGTTTTGATCGAAAAACTGTCACACTTTATCTACCAATCATAGAGGTGGACTTGAACTCGGAGATTTCTTTGAGAAACTTGGTTGCATATGAAGCGTGCCGGCCATCAGGGCCTTTGGTCTTGGGGCGTTATACGGAATTAATGAATGGTATAATTGACACTGAAAATGATGCGAAATTTCTTAGGGAAAATGGGATTATTATCAACCACTTGAAGAGTGATAAGGAAGTAGCAGACATGTGGAATGGAATGAGCAAGTCTATTAGATTGACTAAGGTACCTTTCATTGATAATGTAATTGGAGATGTGAACAAGTATTACGGCGGAAGGTGGAAGGTGAAATCAAGAAAATTCATGAAGAAATATGTGTTTGGTTCATGGCAGATTCTCACTTTTCTTGCTGCTATTTTTCTCTTATTGCTCATGTGTTTACAAGCATTTTGCCAGGTCTATAGCTGCGGTCGAATTTTCCGAATTAAGGCGCTTGAACCCATGACGACCAATTAGCTAGCTAGAATTCGGTTGCTCGATCCGACGACTAGTAATATTCACTCTTTGCTTCAGCTCAATAAGTTCAGTTAGAGGTCATGTGAAATGTTATGTTTGTATCTCAAGTAATTGTGTGTGCAAAATATACGTATGCTTTAATTTTATGATTTTTTGTTACTTTTTGTGCATAATTATAATTTGAATGCTTGCTTCTGTTTGTACTTTTAGCTTCCAATCTTGAGTTTGCAAGAGCTCGATTTTTGGATTTTTTTTTTCCGAAATAATCTTTAGAAGTATATTTTTGGATGGACGTGTCTTAAGACATAATGGTATACAGAGTATAGAGAACTGTAAAAAATAATTTTTTATAGAAAATATGTGATTGATATTAAATTTTAATTTCTTAACCGATTTTTAATTTTTCAAAAAGCCGCCAAAAAAAAAAGCTAGAGTCAAATTCTTGAACTAGGTCAAAACGGAATAATAAAAATAAGTATTTTTAAACATTAATATTATCATTAAAATTAATTAATAAAGGTATCAACAAAAAGTAAAATTCCAGTAAGTCAAAATTAATACAGAATTTTTATAAACTTATTGTAGTTAGTTAATTAGTTATTGTGAATTGGAAGGTTTACTTATGTGGTACGGTGGTAGGGATATGGTACTCATATTGTCGTAGGCTTTTTCTTTAAAATCAAGATTCTATTTTCTTTTCTTTTTCCTTTTTAAAGAAAAGCACCATCAACAAGATTTTATTTTCTTGTGAATTACAGGTGTAATTTAAGGGGAAAAAAATAAAAATATTTTCCTTTTTTAGCTTTTTTAAGTTTTTACACAAAAAAAAAACTCAGAATGATAAGAAAATTTTGAGTTTTCTTTACAAAATTTTTCTTTGTATTTCCAACGCTAGGTTTGAAAAAATATGAAACGAAACAATTTTTTTTGTATTTTGAAAAATTGAAAACTAAACACTGCTTTAAAACAGCATAAAACACAACCACCCTCGTTTTTTCATGTTTGAAGATGTGACAATAAATTGAAATTCTCTTTTTTAATTTGAAGATATTATTAGGTCAAATGTCTTAGTCACACATGACAACGTTTCTTGTACTAAGGTGTAAAATCTGGAAAACAGATGGAGCATCACACATTTTTCTTTTTTTCTTTTCTTTTTTCTCCCAGATAATCTTGTTGTCATTTGCAAAAGTCGAACTACTTCCACTAGGGGGTACTTTTTGATCATTCATGATCAATAATTCTTCCATTTTTCTCACAGTTTTCCTTTATTTATTTTCTAATTTTTATTATTACTATTACTTTTTTTATTTAAAATTTTCCCTCTAGATGAAGTGATAAAGTTTATGATAAGGGGAGTTATAATGACAACACGAAAATTATTATTTCCTATTTAATAAATTAACTATAATTAAATTTACCTAAATTACCACCACTTTAAATTAATTTTCTCGTTTTAAATTATTTTTCTCTTCTCTAATCCACATATATATATATATATATATGTATATACACATAAAAGCAAAATAATTTCCTCCTTGGTAAATCAGATTAAGTCATCTCGGTCATTCATTTTGTCTTGTAATCATGGCCATTCATTTTATTATAATTTTTTAATTTTTATTTTATTTTATATTTATTTAGAGATATATTTGATTTAGTTTGGAAATAGGGGCGGGATGACTGTAGTGAAAACTTCTTCTATCTTCACTTTATCTGGCTCTCAATTCGTTCTCATTATCTAATTAAACTTTCCACTTTTTATTTTGAGCAGTTTTATTTTCAATCGATTTTCTTAATTCTTTGTTTAAATTATCTTACACTATTGGATTACTTCTGAATTAGTTTCAGTATTCGCTAATGTTTAGAGGATCGGACATGTCATCGAATCTGAAATATAACAGTTCAAGATCATCGAACTGATTTTAATTAAATTAAATAATTGAAAACAAAATTAATTTTTTCCTCATATAATTTGGATAAAGTACATTCGATTTATAATTTTTTTCTTTACCGTTTAAAAAATGTTGAAATTTTATCTCTTTTTAAGAGTAATTGAAAATATAACTTTGGGCATAGAAAGAAAATTTCGCATTGGTTGCTTAGAGAAAAAAATTGAAGATGTGTACCTATATTAAATTACTTTAAGAAGGGTCATTTATAAGAGGGTCTTACTTATGGGCTTTGAGCTTCAAAAAAATTTAAAATTTTAATGGATCAATATTGATAAAAAGTTTGTTTTGAACATGTGAGCCGTATCCGTGTCTATTCCATATTGTCATATTGTTTTTTCGAATTGGTTCCAATATTAGTCAATTCCTGATTTTTCCATTTAAATTGTCCATGACAGTTTGGTTATTTAAACACTGATTAAAGTATGTTAACATATTAAAATATTTAGTCTATAGAATGTGTATATATTAAGAAAAATTAGATATCACTAATACATATTAGAAAAGTTAAAAAAAAAAATCAAAAGGGGCAATAGATCACATGTGCATCTTGTAGAACAAGTTATGTTTACATGTAGATAATTTTATATAGATATTTCGAGGGTTTTAAATTGAAAAGATCTGAAAATTATGATATTTGTTTAAAGTGGTCAAACAAATTCTACTATAATTGTTGTAATACATTTATTATCATTCATCATTTATTCTAGCTATATTTATCAGATGTAACGTATTTTCCCGTGCGTTATACACTGATAGCCTAATACAACTCCAAAATTCACCAGTGTAGCATAATACAAACTCCAGAAATTTTCTTCAATGTTTTTCCTTAGGTTTTTGTGCAGACTATTTTTTATTTTTATTAATGAAATATATCGTATTATAAGTAGTATCTATATTGTTTCCCTTTATACATATAAACGATCAAATATTATAGTTTAAGGGTCATTGAAAAAGTGACTTTATAAATAGAAAGAGAATCTCACGTTGGTTATTTAATGAAAAGAATTGATGATGAAGACCTATATTAGGCTACTTGGAAAAGGGTTTTGTACAATAGAGTATTAACTTATGAGCTCTGTGCTTTCAAAAAGTTCAAAATTTT